>LPNX011072411.1:221929-276635 GCA_001517045.1 Pseudotsuga menziesii
TCTAACGAATCACATAATAAGCGTGCATCTTTAACATAGGGAGATGCATCGACAGATTTGATAAAAACTGTCCCCCTGGGACAATTGACCAAGAAATTGATAAGGGATCTGCCCTTCCCATCAGTCCATCCATCCGACATAATAGTGCAACCGGTGATCGCCCATGACTATTTGAGCTCATCTAATCTCCGGGTGTAATCAACCTTCTCCTCATCAAGGAGTCTCCCTCTCAAATCATTATAGGAAGGCCCCCTATAATCTGGACTAACAGTGCCAGCAGCTTCAAACATGGCATGATAGTAGGGGTTGTTTTTGGCGATGTTGAAAGGCACATCACCCCATAGAAAACATTTTGTCACAAGTCTATCCGCCTCATCCTTCTCCCTTTGTTTTAGCATGGTTCGAACAGAAGGTTGCCTCGAATGCGATGTCGATGCCACATGAGGTGAGGCTGAAGAAGGCATAGTGTAATATGGGGGTCGTGTAGATGAGGAGAAGGAATGCAAGTCACTTGTGCCCCCCATGGTTCGTGACTGTGTTCTAGATGCAAGTTCGTGTCTGAACTCCTCTTTCTCGTCCCTCTTCTTAGCCATGTCAAGAATGGATTGGTTTGCAATCCGCATCACTTCTGGGGTAACAGCAGGACAAACATCCACTTCATGCCCAGCAATTTTGGCAAGGTGGTATTTCAAGCGGCTAATTCCACCAGAAATATCCTTCCCACATAGTTTGCAATTCAACTTTTGCCGATTATTAGGGTCAATTGGCTGCCCATACTCCTACATTGGATCCAATAGCTTTGGCATTGTGTCCACTGTCACCTATGCCACATTGCCACAACAAACAAACAAAAATGAATCAATTTTAAAATGTTCTTCTTTAAAATTTTGATTCTTGAAAACAATGAAATTATTAAAAATTTTAAACATTCAAACTTCAAAGAAATGGGAGGGTGGCCTACCTAAAACCCTATAGGCTATGATTGTAATGGGAAATCTACACCCTATACTAAATCTAAACCTAAACCCTACCTTAAATCTACATTAACCAACAAATCTCAATCAAAATAAAAAATAATGAAAGTTTAATGTTAAGAATACATACCTGATTAAATGCTATGGAAACTTGATTGCTCCCTTCCTCTCCTGTAGAAAATCGCCCAAGATCGCCCAAATCGCCAGAGCTCCTCTTTCTCCAAGCTAAAATGTCCAAATGAAGTGAAAAAACCCGGCCGCGGACTGTAATCGGCGAGTTTTTTAATTTTTTGCCCAGCAGGCCGATATATTCCGTCGACTCGCGATAATATCGGAATATATCGCGATATATTCAAATATCGCGATTTTTTCAATGTGTCGGAAAATATCGCGATAAATTGCTGCCGATATATCGCCGGGGTCATTAAGTCGCGATATATCGCGATGTCGGCGATATATCGCCGATATATGCAACTATGACAAAAACAATTAAAAATAAAATTTTTAGGTCAAACATTAAAAATGGTAAACATAAAAATTATGTAAAAAACAAAATTATTACAAATGGACCTTGAATTTCCTGAAATAACATTAAAATCATGTTTTTATGTTTTTCATGCTAAAATGATTTTTGAAGTCACGACTCTCAACGAAAACAATTGTCTAAGACATGCAATGGTCGATAGGTAAAAATGCATTTCATTTTTCATTTGATTTGTTGAGTACTTATTTTTTTGCTTTTGATGTTTTTCAATGCTCTCACAAATTTTTCATGCAGGATTAGTACTAACCTTTTACAGGTTCAAAGATGCTCAACTTTCATGTTGAAGTGATCTTTGAGAATCACAAAAATTTTCAGAAAAAAAATGCTTTATTGAAAGTTTGAAGGAGCTAGATTTTTCATCACACATGTCATGACATTTGCCGCTACACAACAACCTTTCATAAAACCAATTACACCATGACATGATCATTTTCCCTTATCTTCCTATATCTATTAGTCATCCATGTATTGAAGTCCACCTTTCATTTCCTTACACATCATGACTTTCCGCATGTCTACTTTTCTGAGTCGCATACATGTTTTCCTCATTTTCAGTACATCTTTTGCATCATTAATAAAATCATTCAACTCCCTTTCCATGACTGAATTGCCTTGCTATAATTTTCATCTACTTTTTCTACTAAGATATTTTCATATATAATCCTACCAATCATTTTGTACAACTTGCGTTGACTGATATGGGATTCCTTAAGGCCCACGTCTCAACAAGTCTTGCCCCGTCGACCTCAGCACCATATCTGGGATAGAGACTAGAGTTGCTTTTGAGTACCTTGAGTCTTGCATGTCTTAATGGCAAGTTATCTTGCTAACAATCATGGGAATACATCAATGTTCATTAATCATTAGATCTTGCAAGTGTCTTGACATCAGCTTATCTATTCGCACTTCGCAAAATGTACTTGGGTACCTTGGCACTCATTGACATCAATGGTGAGTTACCTCGCATTGGTTAACAACATCCATAAATGGTCGATAATCCAATGAATTCTTTCCATGCTTAACATTGACACATTTATTAGCATGGTAATAATTGTACCATTGGGTTTTGTAGCTGGTGAAGACTATTTGTGACTCCATTAGTAGATTTACAGCATCAGTTCCAGCATGGTAATACTTTTTGTGACTCCATTAGTAGATTTACAGCATCAGTTCCAACAGTTCCACTTTCAGACTTCATCTTTGATTCATACAACCAAGCATTTCAAATTACTTCACTTCACAATCTATGATCCGACAACAACATGAACCGCATTCCTATTGCATAGTTCATCAAATTTTTGGGTAGGTGGAGGTATGTTGTTTTCTAATCTTTAACCATGTAATTCCTTAAATGCTAGAAAACGAATGAATTTGGAAAATTCCCTCACCATGCTACATTACCTTACTCATTTTCATAAGCTTAACACATCTTTAGTTGGAGGGGGAAGTATATTCATTACCATTTGATTCCATTTTACACATACCATCATCTCATTTACAATTGACCAACATTTCTCTTCCAAAATACACTTTGTTACAATTTGATCTATTTTTGGCATGATTCATAACATGAAGCAAAGACTTTCTAATGTACATTGATGGCTTGTCATTTCTAGTGCATGTATACTTTCAAATCTTATGTATTGCAGCCATAAAAAACGAATGAATGTTGTTAACACAATAATCAACATTTTTCATATTCATGGTTGTCACACAAGAACCAACCATAAGTAAAATCAGCTACTACTTATATATTTCACATCATGGAATGATTTGTTGTTAAAAACATCATCATGCAAAGCCAAAGTTAAGAATCCAAAGAGTTTATGCACAGTTGCATGAGGACATGCAACAAGTTTAGTTGGGGGAGATGTTGGGTTGCCCAAATGTCGCATTTTCATCCTATTTTCCTTTCACAATTCCTCATATCCATCCCTATTCATCACTCCATTAACCATTCCTTTTACCATTTTCATAAATAAATATGGGTTACCTTGTTATTTTCCAAATTATTTATTTTTTATTATTTTAAGATAATTTATGATTAAATATTAAGAAAATTTACATATTTTCATTATATCTCAAATTTGGATGAGTTTTATGATGATTACAAGAATATTTGAAGATTTTAACAAGGTCAAAAGTCACCACCTAGCCTTAAATTCGAATTTCACCTAATTCAAGCTTTGAAGATTTGAAGGAGACTTGAAGATAGCTATTCAACCATATTCAAAGGAGAAAAATCATGGAGATATGGATAGAATATCTTATCCAAGATTTGTTAGAGGATTTGAAGGGATAATTGGTTGTACCTACTTCAGAGAAAAGTGGATCTACATTTATTAGTTGCTTATCCTCTTTTCAAAGCAACTCATGTATAAATAAGAGTGCTCTCTCTCCATTTGGGACTAGTGGAGGCCTCTCTAGAAATAGAGAAAGAGTTCGTCCTTTTGAGAGTTAGTCATGGATTTGATCCTTTTGTAATGGAGTTGATGTTTTAGAATAAAATTTGGATTTCTTCATAATAGATTTGTAATTTTGAGTTGATAATTTAGATTTCATGTGAGCTTACATCTATTTGTTATTTGTATTTTGTTACATGGTTTCATAAGTTCATCTTCTTGTTTTCTTGATTAAATTTACTTTCAATATGATTTCATGTGCTTTCGTAAATAGGCTTACTTTCATGTAGTTTCATGTTTTTCTTGAATTTACTTTAGACTATTTTGTTCTTTCTTAGATTTAAATTCAATGACAATAGTTTAATTGTTTTTAGGCATTAACATACGTTAGATGTACTCTATTCCTGCATATATTTTGCTTACACCTCTAAGTTTATGAACTCCTGGATTGATAATTTATGTCGAACTTACTATCATACACTTTGCTAAACAGTGGGTATCAAATGTGGTTGACTCTATGAAAATGCTCCAACCAAAGGAGACTTAAACTACTACCCAAACTTTTGATGAAAGATTTCAAAATGAAACTTATTTCCAGCTTTTTTTGTCTTTGGTTTTTTGATAATATATATTTGATTTTGTTTGTTTGTTAAGAATTAAAATACTCTAGAAATAATTGATGGCACAAAGTGAGAAATCCCATTGTGACTAGTATAGTTTTGTGACACTAGAGGACATTGTTTTTTTATGAATTTTGTATGCCAAACTTATATGTTATGGCCCTGGTTGGGTCACTTGACTAATCAACACTGATATATATGAATATATAGCATACATAGTTGCATGATTGCTTATGTAGATTATATCTTTGATTATGTGTAACAAATTGATATTGATTAAGAACATGTTATATGTATGATTCATTTTTTGCATCTGGTAATGACACAAATTATGATATATGATCGTGACATATGGATGATCATTGAGGTGTGGAATAGATATTTGATCATGGTCTTCTTGAGGATACATTATTTATATGATAATGTATGCATAATCCTGTAAAGAGCGGGATTTGGTAGGGAGCTTAGTTACTTGACAATAAGGATGCTCAAATCAAAGATGGTTGTGGAAGCTATTTTGTTAGAGAAAAAAATGACAAGGGGTGCCATTTACACATTTGGGTATAATGTGATTTAGTTAATTCGTTATGAATTTTGATTGATGCTTTTAATCTATGAGGGTATGATTTGTGCAAGTCTAGGGAAAAAAGACCTTGCCAATAAGACCATCGGATGGGTATGGGATAACAACTAGTGCCATGAGGGAAAGACAACATTTTAGGGAAAAATAAATGAGAATTCATCAAGGACAAGGCGCACAACACTATGTTCATGAGATACTAAAACACGAAGTCTTAGGTTTATGGAAAATATTAGAGCGTGGAGTATTAAATATTTGAAAGATAAAGGCACTGAGTCTTGTATCTTCATCAAGCTGTGGAGTTCTAAATCTACTAGGACATAGAGTCCTAAGTGCAAGGCAAGGATGTGGAGTCCTAATAAGTCTGGAGAGGTGCACAATATGGGCGTGAAGTCCCTATTATCCAACATAAAAACACCACTGAAGGACATAAATCAACCATGTAAGGCTAACTAGGTTAAACCTTGATTTAATTTAACTACAAAATTTATCCACTTTTGAGGGGATTTTAACTTTAATATCATTTTAATAATAAAAAGGTAAAATATTTAATTATGAAGAATGGGTAATATAAACTAACTAAAAATGACACATGAGAATGGTGAATGTTAGGAAATTAAATTAATTAACTAAAACAAAAATGTGGGATTGCCACCTCAGGAGAGGGTGGTGAATAATACATAATATTTCTATTTATAAAAAAATAAGAAATTACATGAGAAGGAGAAGTGTCGCATCTCTCAAGCTATAAATATATAAGGAACCCCATGATATGAGGAGGAGAGGGGAGAGCAACCAAATTCTATTGAAATGGCTACGGTTTGAACAAGAAATTGGGGTTATCTTAGCTAGTTGATTTAGACTTTATTGGTGTTGAGAGGAAGAGAAAATTATTATCTTCCTAAGATTGATTGTGATCTCCCTATTGTTGCATTGGGAATTTTCATTGATCTCATACAAGGGGGTTCAGTTGGAGAATTTATTCCTAGCTAAGGTTGGTTAGAAAAATCTATTGGTCTTTGGAGTTGGAAAGTGGAGCTATTCAAGAGAGCAAATAAATTGGGTTTTAGGCATAATTTTCAATTTTGTTCACTTTTGATGCATTATATTATTTACCTATTTGAAATCATTTCTGATTTCCTTAAAAATTACTCTGGCTTGCTAGCCGGAAACATTATAAATCTATAGTTATTTATTGAGTATTGGGTATATATCATTTCAACTAACCTTTCATGTAACCATGTAGTTTGTATAGCATCCATGGAAGTAAAATTTTATGCATTGATTAAAGGAAAAGAATATGATGTTGGAGATAAAGTTCTTTCTTATGTCTTCTTCTATTATTTGCCTCATTCTATAGATTTCTCCTTGAAAGAAGAAAAATGTATTCAATGAGGGCATGCAAGAAGGTTTATTAGAATTGTTATTTCATGTTTTCAATTTGTACTTATGAAAGGAATTGTGTCCAAAGTATGGATTATCATTATGGGTGGAATTTGAAATATCATATTGATAATTGTGAAATTCTATATGACATTATATTAGTGTGGTTGTAATGGATACCTTGCATGCCCCGTGTTTGACATATTGTGTAAACATCTCTTAAATGCTTTAATTTTGTTGGGTCTTGGAAATTTTAATTTTGAGACCATTTTTTTTGTTTTAGAGAAACTTCAAGGGGTATCCATACCATGTGGACCTGGAACCCCTGATTTGATTTTTACAAAAAAGTACTTTTCGAATTGGATTATGTGATCTCAACAGTTTTCCATATTCCCCAATCACCTTGTGGGGTTTGTCTTGGTGTTTGATTGTGCAATCTTGCAATCATTACTAAACCCCTTATTGAATTATTGTAGTAGATAGGGATGTAGGTATAATGTCTTCAAAGTGTTTATTTTTAATGCCTTGAGAGCTATGTTAGTTTGCTACTAAAGTGTTTGTTTTAAGTCCTCAATGAACTATATTAGTTTTCCATCAAAGTGTTTGATTAAATGCCTCAATGGTTGTAGCTTGCAGGAACGCAAATTGTTTTATTAAATGCCTCATCGGATATAACTTTCATGCATGCAAAGTATTCAATTAAAGGTGTCAATGGTTGTAGCTCTCATGCATGCAAAGTGTTTGATAAAATGCATCAATGGTTGTAGCTTTCATGCATGTAAAGTGTTTGATTTAAGGCCTTAATACTCGAAGATTTTGTGTTTACCCTTTTTATTTTGATTTAGATATATGGTTATTTGTCTAAGTATGATTTAAAACAATAGTATTATGTTAATGCAAAGATTGTTGCTATCCCGACTGCTCATATGCTTGGTAGCATACAATATAAAAATATTAAAGAGTAATTGATTTCCAGCATGAAGGGACTTATTCCTTATGTTTGTTCATTATTTCTTATGTTAATTTCTTGTTGTGGAAGTGATGGATAGTGTAAGTCTTTGAAAAACAAGGTTTGATGGTATTATATTTATCTTCACACCTCCATGATTAAATTACATATGTGAGATGAGTTTAATCATAAATAAAATCTTAATGTCTAATGGGACCTATGTTTTTTTTTGTTAGAATGGTAAGGTGGGACCTTACATATGGTATCAAATCCAACCACAACACTAGGGACTAATGGGCCTACATGATTTTTAGTAGATTGATCTATAATATTCGTTGATTTTTGCATGCATGTTGAATTGTTGTGTATGTTGACTTGAATGCATGTTGGTTGCATGTGTTATTTTGTGACTATTATAGTAAGACATTTGGGAATTTGTTGGAAGAAGGAATAATTCCTTTTATTCTTTGTATTTTTATTGAGATGATTATTGGAAATATGTTAAAGAACTTAAAGAAAGGTTATTAAAGGACATGTTTGAGTAATTGAGGTTAAACCCGAGTTTATGAATGGTTTCGATGGGTGATGGATATATGTGGAGTATATGTGTGACTTATTATATGGTCAACGTGTCAGTATCAACGCAGTTTGGATTAAATGATCATCTTTATTGGATGAAATCAAACAACCAAGAAAAATCATGACTTAATATGAGCTATGGTATGATGACTTAGTATATGTGCATTGGTCATGTGTATGAAGTGGGAGGTTGGGAAACAATTAATATGATGATTGAGTACATCATGTTAATATTGATAATTTAATTATCTATGCTAGATGGAACTTAATGTGAATTATCTTTAGATATGCCACTTTTAAATGTGAATGTAGGTTCACAAGTAATGCATGGCATTAGATTGAGTTAAAATATTATTTGTGAAAATATTCTTAATGATTAAGAGAAAAATCCTTATGAATTCTCTAATTTGAGTTTGTGTGTTTGTTAATCATTCATTTCGGGTTGGTGTTTTTCATAGGATAACTAGAAATCACTCAAATACTAGGTTGAGATATGCCCCAATTAGTAAAGCAGAGGCTTATATGATTTGTATGTGTGAATGGTTGTGGAAACCATTTAAAGGAAAGTTTTAAGGTTGTTTTTGGTATGTAGGTATTGGTGTGGAATCCATACTACCATATATCCACGAGTTAAGTAGATCTTCCTATGTTGAAGAAATTATTTTGATGAAACATCATGGGCATGGTTAATAAGGGTTGATTGTGCATAATTGGCATCAAGTGAAATAAAGATTCATAAGTTGAGTTTGTTTGAGATATAAATGCATTATTTAATTTTTTTTCAAATGAAGAAAACTATGATTTGTATAGTGAATACCTTTGGGTGATATGAATTGGTTGGAATAGTTTCATCATTGGGATAAAGCAGTCAATAAGAACTGGCTAATTATACTCTTGTATTTTTTTTTGTTTTTTGTTTTTGTATGATTGATTAATGTAAAATTAAGTTGATTTTCAAATTCTTGAAATTGTACCAATTTTATTATTAAGAGTTTATGGTCGATATGTCATGTTGGATTAAGGAGAATTAAGTGTAGAAAATTTAAAGGAGATTACATAAAGTTGTATCAAGGAAAGCTATAATAGTCTTCTTGGAAAGTTTATTGGTTGTATAGACCACCATGTAATATTGGTTGAATAGTTGTTAAGTAAATATTTAAATCAATTATAAATATTGAATCCATGTATTTCTCTAAACTATTGTTGAGTGGGTGACAAGATTAACGATTTAGATTGTATATGAACTTGATCCATGACTTTCTTGAAACTTAGTTGACTTGTGAGGATTAAAATAATAGTATGTTTGAGATAAAATCCCTTATGTAGATGGAACTTAATTCCATTTGAGCTTAGACAATTGACATGAGATTAATAGAAACTTATTTCAAATTTTTCTTGATAATAAGAATGTGTGCTCATGATATTCTTTGAAGGACAAAATGAAGAGGAGTGAGATTTCATTCTTGATGAATTAGTGTTGTTGCATGATTAAGGAAACTGAGATGATCATATAATATGTTGAATTCTTGTAAATATGCTTTTGAAATTGCTTTAGACTTGGATGAGTTGTTAGTGCCATGGTTACTATTAGTTGCATGCATTGGGTTGATTGTGATTTCTTTAGCTCAAGCTGAGGTAAGCTTTAATTTAGTTTCTGAAAACACAAAATAAATGTGTGTTTTAGATATTGAATATGAAAGGGACTTGATTTTTTATTTATTTGTTATATATGGCTTAGGTTGGTGAACTCTAACACCCATTAACTCTAAAGAAATTGTAGGTTTGCTTATGCTTGCAATGTTGCAGCGATACATTTTTTCATGTGACCAAACCTTATTTAGTGCTTTTCTAGTGCGCCCTAGTACAACTCAAGGTGGATTTGAATTCAATTAGCTTAGGGATTCACTTGAGGTTTATTTTAGTATCTAGAATTTTTTTTTTATTTTCTACTATGAAATTCTTGTTATTTTGCTAGCTTTTTTCCCAATTATTTTGAAAAAGAATCCTTTTATGGGTTTGAAGTTTCCCCTTTAATGGGTGCCTTTATACAAATTTCCTCTTGGGCATCTGACTTAGTGGCTAGTTCACCTATAAAAAAGTAAGTTTGCATTTCCAAACTCTCTCTACTACTAGATTTGGCCTTACGAGAAGACGAAGCCTCAACTATAAAATGCAACCTTGTGCAAGTTATTCATACCAAAGAGCTCGTGGCTAGAGATGGAAGGGTATATGTTTTTTGTCTATATTTTGGTATTTTTTATAAACCTTTTTGCTCGTCTCTTTTGAGCTCCCAACAAACCATTAATAGTTTATTGAAACCCCTATATTGATTTATCACCCAAAATTTATTTTAAAAATTGGGCACGAATTTTTAGTGATTAAATGATTCTATAAAGGAAAAGCAGTTTAAAGATTTGGTCTAGGCTCAATTTATGTGTGCCTTTGCCATGATGCATTTTTACATACGATATATAGTGGAGACATGATATATGTATCTAAGTGGATTTTTGTAATCATTTATATTATTTCTTTTGGAAACCAAGTGAAATACATAAGTTCTTGTATATGCATGTCTCGAGTCACCATTAAGTAGGGTTTTAAGTATGCTTAATTCCTAAAAAAATTCAATGTTCTCATATATTTCATGAGTTTATCCCATAGATTGCATTGGGAAAATTTTATAAGGTGTATGACTACAAGCATATCTTGTTGTAGTATATATTTTAGACCACACTTGTCAATGTTGTAACAATGAAATGATCATACCCAAGGTGCATATTGGAATTTATCAACACTCAATGGGAAGAATTACAATTATACACATGCCTACTACCACATTTGTCACACCAATGGATATTGGTAGTAAGAGATGGGTGATGATTTCACCATCACATGAAAAAAATTGACGCAATTGGACACTCATGTTGGAGTACATATATCCAGCCCAGATCTTGCACATAACATTTAAAAAGGAATAGGTATGATGTGGATGGCTACAAGCATATATTGTTGTAGTGAGGATTTTAGATACCCATTCCTTATAAAATGTCATATGCGAGATCTAGGATATGTACTCTAGCGTGAGTGTCCAATTGTGTCAAATTTTTACATTTGATGGTGAAATCGTGACCCATATCTTACTAAAAATATCTATTGGTGTAACAAATGTGGTAGTGGGCATGTATATAATTGTTAATTATTCCGATTGAGTTGTGGTAAGTGTTAATATGCACCTTGGGATGATCATTGCATTGTTACAACTCTGACAAGTTGGTTGGTAATGCCAATAATCTTCTCTAAATAATTGGGAGTTAAACTTTACCAATGAAAGTAGGTTAACCATCACAATGGTGGATACTTCAATGGTTTATACATGTTATTTTTAATGTTCAAATTATTATTTTGTTTCCAAGAGTTTTTTTATTATTATTTTAGGTTTATGGTTGAATTTTCCACTTAGCTAAGTTATTGCGATGTGTATGTATAAATTCGATCCATTGCATATCCGCTTCTTACTGCAATTAAGGGATGTGGATGCAAAATTTAAACCTATATACAATTTTTGTAGGTTAGTTAATAATTTTGCAATATAAACATTTTAATGAATGACAATGCCAAATAGTCCATGATGCAGTTATATACCTAAGGAACTGCTTAAGTGTTAATGCAATAGATGGATATGTTGAATGCCAAGATTTTTATCTTGTAGTCGAGAATTGTATGCCAATGGGGATCCATATCCTAGTGTCATATCTATGTGATAGAATATAATATCCTTAACATGAACGTATGATTTCAAAGCCCAATTGTATGAGTCATTATTATATCTGCAACTATAGTTTGTACAATAAAGAATTGATTAACTATTGAAGTGGTTGTTGGTAACCTTTTAATTATATTAAGTTTTTCATATTATGCTTGGTTTTCAAATCAATTATGCTTGGAAGAAATCTTAATAGCTAAGTGTTTGTACAGCCCATTGTTTGTTGATACCTTGTATATTTCGAGAAATTTTTGAAGGTTAGTGGCTTGAAATGGATTGTGTTTTTATAATGGTATCGAAGTGTGTTATCCTAGAATTCAAACTAAATAGATATTGGTTCATCGCATTTATTAGCATATATATTGCATGATGGACCAAGAAAAGGTCCAATGAGACCTATACAATCCTAGTTCTGCTACTTGGGAAGACACTTCTACTTAGCATCCCGAGTTTCATGTTTTTATTGTTAAATTAAACTTTATACCAAGTTTATCCCAATAGGGGGAGTATGCAGTGTCCCATCAATATGGCTAGTATAGTTTTTCAACATTCAAGGAGGGTATATATGGATATATATGGATATATTGTAATATATGGATATTATAATATGGATATATATGGATATATTATAATACGTGGTTTCATCCTATATTATGGACGATTATATCTCTTATTATGTGTACCATATCAATATTGATTAAGAACATGTTATATGTATGTTTATTTTTGTTGTATTTGGTTAATGAAATGGATTATGATATACGATTGGGACACAAAGGGATGATAATTATTGTGTAGAATAAATAGTTTATTATGATATTATTGATGATACATGTTTTATATGATTATATATCCTTAATCTTGTAATGAGTAAGAATTGGAAAGGAACTTAGTTACTTGCCAACAAAGATTCAAATAAGAGATGACTATGGAAACTATTTTGTTAGAGTAAAAATGACCAAGGAGGCCATGTACACATTTGGGTAAAATTTGATTAAGTTAATTAAACATGAATTTTAATTGGTAATCTTGATCTATGAGGGTATGATGTGTGTAGGTATTGGAAAACAACACCATCATATGGGGATAATCTCACAACTAGTACCTTGAGGGAAACACTGAGTTTTGGGGTAGAATAGATGAGAATTCATGGAGGACAGGGACCGGAGTCTTTAATCTATGAGATAAAAAGATGCAAGGTCTTATGTCTATGCAAAAAATTAGGATATGGAGACCTCAATCATTGAAATATTAAAACACAGAGTCTTGGATATTCATCAGGGCACAAAGTCTTGAATCTACTAGGAAGTGGAGTCCTAATTACAAGGTAAGGGCATGGATTCATAATAAGTCTATAGAAGTGCACATCAGAGGTGTGGAATCCCTATTCTATAGCAAAAAAATACCACCCAAGGGCGTAAATCAACCAAGTAATCCCATCTAGATTAAACCTTGAATTAATTTAACTACAAACACTACAAGGAAAATACCCTATAACAAAGGTCATAGCGAAGGAATCTAGTGTTACAAGATTGGAAAAAAAAGTTAAAAAAAACTACACTACAACATCTGGAAATGGTAGAAGATGTTTTAACGAAGGTCATAATGGATTATTTTATAACTAAAAAAAATGCTATGGTAGAATGTTTTACAGATGTTTTTTTATCTGTGTTTAATTCAAAATAGGCGCATTGGTGCATTTCATAACACAACGCGTCGGTGTTTTACAATGTAAAGTATATGCCTCTATGCGTTCAAAAAAATGAGCACAAAAAATAACAGAATTTCAACACTGTACCGATTCTCACGTATCAATTATACGCACTAATTCTTTCTTACATAAAAAATGCACAGATGCAATATGTCACATCGTATGCATCGTACACAATTTATTTTCTTAGCTTTACCAATGCGGTTGATTGATATGATCTCAGCAGTGCGTATAAACCAATCATATGCACTGGTGCGTATAAAATAATTATATGCACTGATATGCACTGGTGCGAAAAAAAATGAAAACACACTAGTGATGTTATACGGTAAGTGAGAATCTTTATTATAAAATTCAGCTGTGCGTTTAATTTGCATAATCGTATTGGTGCGTAGACATCGCGTAGACACACAGGTGCGACTAGTTCAAGTAGAAACGATGGTTCATCATTGATTACCAAAGCATTGCATATGATTCTTCGAATAATGGTTACTAACATTGCAACCAAATATATCAATTTTAATAATTGTGTTTGTGAGTTTAATTAGTGTTTAGGGAGACGCATTAGAGTGACATTAATCATCAAAAGCACCACATATTATTCTTTGAACAATGACTACTTACATTGTAGTGATATATATATATATATATATATATATAGAGAGAGAGAGAGAGAGAGAGAGAGAGATCTTTAATGACATTATTTATTGGAAANATATTACTATTCATTTCAATTTTACTTATAGGATTTGTGTGGGTTAATTCTTTATATCATAGATGCAAACATTTATTGTAATAGTTAATCATCCATACATTTAATTACCAATGTACCATTTCACATGTAACATTTGAAAAAAACATTGAAGAATGCAATTGAATAAATTTTGTTATCTTATTATAGATCAATAAGAGTGCCTTTGTCATACAAAATAGGACAACATATAGATAACAATAATCAAAATGTCAACATGCATGCAATTGTTACACTTATTGGTAACATGTTGTTTCTCAATTCAGACAGTATGTCCAATACATTATTATATAAAATGCTTGATTTTCATAGACAATTATTTCAAAATATACAACAAGCTACAACAACTTGCATTAACATCACAATTAAATATGGATCATCATTCTTTGTTGGAACTGTTATTGGTACACGATCCACTTACATCAATTGGGTTATTTGGCCAATTTTTTTGTTCATTGGTGTGATTGTTTTCCTCTTCTTTAGCTTCCATATGCAAACATAAAAATAAAGTGCATTGAGTGTATCAACATTTTCGGAAATAATGAAAAATAAAATAGGTAGTATACATGAATGTAAATTGAAAAGTGACTTACCTGCATCGTGATAATTGAGTCATGAATTATACGCTTTCTTTCAAACCATACCTCATGCCATCCATCAACACATCTTATGTTGGCTCCACTCCATACTTTGTTTCTTGCAAGTTTTATGCCCCTTCACAAATCATAGATTTAATATGCATGGTATTTTTAATTATAAAATGAGGGAAGTAAAAAAATATAGATACTTACAAAATCCATAATAATTTTTTATACGCCAGCATATACTCACAACCCTTGCTTAACCCAATGTCAATCAATTCTTATGATGGTTCCTCTTTGTATGTTAACACATGTTTGAAGACATCCAAGGATTAGCAGTGAAAACAAAAAAATATATATATACAAATCACAACCACTATGAAATCTTAATTTCTTATAAGGAAATCACAAATACTTACACACTTTTCTATCAACAGCTTTCTTCCTTGTCGACTTGTCTTGTGTGATAATTGGGTTCCATTTTGTTTTCTTTTCTACATTAACAAAACAATTGAAAATGTATATTTAATGTTCAATTAATAAATAAGATTTAAATAATCCTAAGAACCAATGATTTTATACATTTGAAGCACATTGTTGATGAGATAGATCCTCTTGCGATGCATTTATATCTATTTCCTTGACCATCTCCTTGTACACTTTTTTTGGAAACCCCTACTAGCACATTTCACATATCACCTCGGGCATCCTTTGGGATTTTCATAATCTTCCTGGAAATGTAAAATGATTGCATTAAACAATTTTTCTGTTGATATGAAAAATAAATAATATAGGAGAATTAAAATTATTGAAGGAATGAAGCTTTGTAGTAGTTATACATACGTATTCTACATAAACATGTTTAGGATTATTACTTTTTCAATGATTATTTTTTGTTGTCGTATGTTTTTGCTATTTCAAGTCTAACATGTCTCATTGACCATTTCTCTGGCAACTCCTCTTGTAGTTTACATATGATCTGATATTTCGAATCATTTCATTTTTTTTCGTATTGTAAGTGAAAAGTACATATGTATGTTCTTTCCACTATATCCCTCATTGTATTATAAAATTACTTTCCTACTCTATTAACTTTTAGCACCATTCCAGATCATCATTTGCATCTTGCATAAAAAAATCTTATGATGACATTGACTTTTGTTGTAGTCAGCCCATGCATAACATTCAACATATATGAATTAGATTATTTGAAACATATTAGTGAATAATCATTAGTACATTATTACTCAAATTTGAAGGAATTAATCATATTGTCTTCTTTTTTATTCACCCGATTCATGCCTTTGCAACCTTTCCATCAACGTTTTACGCTTTTCTGGACTTAGATTGGTAAGAATATTATCAAGCTTCCTCATTTTTTTGGCTCTGCATTTCACACATTAAAGAATATATATTAGTGAAATTTACAAATAATTCAAATAAATTAATTTAAATACATAACTTAATTAGAACCACTTGTCTTATTTGTAATCCTAGAAGTGCTTCCATCACGTTGACAAACTTTTTGTTCCTTAAAATCATACCATGCATTTTTATCAATACACATCCTCGACCATTAAATACAGAATTTATCAACATATTATCCAAATAAATTACATACCTTCAAAATAGAAAACAAGTCTGAAATAAGTGTGTTTTATAAAACCAAACACATCGGTGTGTATATACACATGACGCACTGATGTGTTAGATCAAAGAAGATGCACCGATGCAATATACCGACACAAGTGCATCGTGAGCGGCTAAGAAGTATTTATCCTTTTATGGAAATAAAAAATGGGAAGGCCGTTCTATTATCGATGTTATTTTTGTATAGATGCACAAATAACAAACAACTGAGAAACACACAAAAACAAACAAAAAATGTCATTAGCGGTGCGCTATAACGATTTGCACACTGTTGCGTTTTGGAAAAACAGACGCATCAATTTTGACGCATTCGTTTTTTTTAGAAAAATAAACGCTAATGTAAAATTTTGCATCCACAACAAAAAAAAAGAAGCATCGAGAAGAGAAGGGTTGCAACATTGAAGGCACGTATGAATTTTTTTTTTCTAAATCTAATTAAATTCTAAATAAGATAATAAGATCGACCATAATATTTACATGAATTTTAACTATGTAGGGTTTTGTTTCATTCATCATACCTGACAAATTTTTATCTTTAGAGTAATCTAGTTGCTCCAAACACTTTTCACATAAGTCTCTGTTCTAAAGCTCTCCCATGAAATTTTTGGCAAAAGAATTTATTAATGTTTAGGTTTTTTGCTTTTAAACACACTTTAGAATTACTTTTCGAACTTAAAATTTCTTCCATTTTTTCAGTTTAGGGAAAAAATAGCTTGTGCGATTTTTTTTCAATTTTTAACTTTCAATAGTTTGTGGTAGTACTTTATATACCGCATTGATATTCCACAACTTCAAAAAATATAATTACTCGGTACATGTATACTTATGATGCTCTGGTGCACTTGTCTTTAAAAAATGCACCAGAATGAAAATTGTTGTAAAAATGCATGTATAAATATCCGCTACTAAATGTAGTGGATATTTTCTACTAGGGGAGCTTCTTTGGAGGTTCTTTCACAATGCATTTATCATTGTTACACACCAGAATCCCGCTACTTCAAAAACAAATCTCGTTCATCAGTGTGTGTATACATGTAATGCACTGGTGCGGTTGTGTTTATAAAACGCATGGTTGTGTTTATAAAACACATAGTTGTGTTTATAAAATGCATGATTTTGTTTATAAAACACAACCTAATGAATAATTGTGCAGAATGCATGTATAAATATCTGTTAAGAAATGTGGCGGATATTTTCTCTCGAGGGGGATATGTGAATATTATTTCACAGTGCATTTATCATTGTTGAGCACCAGTGCGTTAAGTCTACTTGAACACACCGATGCGCGTATATTTGAATAGATGCACTGCTCAAATTTTTAAATGATGTATTTTTGTGGGTCCACTTAAAACTATATATTTATCTCAAATTTTCTTTTAGTATTCAACCACATCAATTACAATATTTCATAGTATATATATATATATATTTTAAACTCACCTTGTTCTTGCAAAATGGTTTCCAAACTATATTGGAATTTAGATTGTAATATAGTTCTTGAAAAAAAATTAGGATTGTTGAGACATATATTGATTGCTGATTTGGCTCAAATGTAGGGAGAAAAAATTGTAGTATCAAATGGTCAATTCTTCATATTCTAGCTCATTCCATCTTGTTCAAAGTTTGATGAGTTATCCCTTTCCATCCTCAGTAAGTCAAAATTTTATTTCTATTTTGACTATTTATTTGATTTATATTACTTTTCCTTGTGAATCTTAATATCAAATTATTCTTTATCGCAGGATCCCGATTCAAGTTCGAGTTCAGATGCACAAGAAATTCCAGCAGTTTCAAATCAATGTAATCTCTTATCAAGAGAAAGATACCACAAGAAGTTCGTAGATGAAAATGGGCAGTCACTTACCCTACAAATTGTAACATGATGTCTTCAAGCCGCAATTATGGTTCATCGATGGTAATTCATCATGAGTTAGAACTCTTTTATGACACCTTAATAGTTATTGGTTGTTAAAAATTTCAAGGTTTGAAGGAGAACCCTTGACGTGTCACACACCCATTACACAAATGATATATTACCCAATGTTAATGGCTTAATACCCCCTACTGCAGTAAAAAATCCAATAGGTTATATAGAAAATACGCACAAGAACACTTCCCTATGCTCCTTTTTGAAAACGTTGGAAGCCAAAACAACTATGTCTCATCCTAAATTGATAAACCCCTCTGCTTATGTTCAGTTAATTAAAAGTTATAGTGATCCAAAGTATGATTTGAATGTCAACCAACCCATCTCTACTAGGATATCCAAAAATTTGCATGCGTTGAGAGAAAATTTGTCCAAGTACACACCAAGGTCCGTCCAATTATTGGAGGGTAGCAATGATTTATCCCTTCCTATGAATTTCCAAAGTAAATATCAAACTTCTTACAACTGCACTTTGTATGGCACTTGGACGTCTTCCTTCTCTACCTGTAACTGATGTTGGGACCAAATTATCCTATTGTGGTAATTGTTTTATTATTGTGAAATATAATATCGATGCTGCAAATCTTGGGTTGTTTATCCTTTCACATGTACTTGTTCCTCCCAAACAATCAGTAGTACTTATGCCATTTTGTGGTCCTATCTATTGTCAGTTTGATTACTTGAATATTGTTAAATACAAGCATAACATTTCCATGTATAGTATGTGCATGAATAGGTATGTTTCTGGAAACTTTAACAGGAAGAACCTGTTATATATAGATGGTCATCCACGCACTCATGGGAATATTGCAAGGTTCATAAATAGTTTTAAGTGATCTTTATTTTATGCAAATTTTTCATTTGAGGAACACTTCAATGACCAAGAGTTATTTATGAAAACGAAAGCGTCAAGATTTTTTGTTGTTCTTGCAATCCTTAGTTTGTCTCCTAGTGACAAATTATTAATAAGCTACAACTTTCTATACCACCAATCTCTCTTCAGAGACATCCCACATTGGGGTTACCCTTAGACGTTCCCTTGGGGCGTAAGACAAATAAAAAAATGTTAATAGTATTTGTCAATTTACAATGGAATCCATGCCAATGTATTGCTCAATTTGAAATTATGTTTTATAAAATGTTAGTTTAATTTATAATTTGAATTTGAAAATTTGTTGCTCAATTTTAAATTTTTATATTTAATGTGGAAGTGATGTTAATTTATCACTCAATCTGGATGTTTTCTTTATAAATTGTTTGCATCGTATCATTTTGTATTGGAAATGATTCTTGTGCTTCTGTAATAATTGTTTTGTATAATAATATATCAAACCAATTGCATTGTGCTTACTAACATCATCAATGTAATGTTCAATATTTTTTAAATCGGGATTCTAATGATGCACGACCTACCTACCATATTCTGTTTCACCCCAGCACAATGTCAAATCGAGAGAAGGCTGAAAAAAGAGAACAAATTGGTAAGGAATCATATCAAGCATGGTTGAATCAACCACCTATTGAATTTCCACTACGTCCATCCTCGCCTATTAGGAATCAGTACAATGATAACAGTTCTTCACATGTTGGAGATGGAGGTAATGAAGTAGACGTTGGTATGGATGAGTTATTACAACAAAGGAGTTCCATGGATGCAATGTTGTTTTATACATTCCAGGACAATGATTTAAGGTATGACGCTCATATCATGGAATCCTTCTTCAAAATCTTTAAATCATAAAATTCGATACCTCTCTTTGAACCAAGATGACCAAATTCTACTTAGTTGGTGTGGGCACAAACCCAACCAACAAAACCCAGTCGACATGGGTTCCCACTTTGTCAACACTCAACTCATCGCGATCTCCTTGGGCACCATCCCAGATAGGTTTTACCCCATCCGGCAACACCCGCGAAGCGGATGAAGTATCACCCCAGATGTTTGAGGGAGGGTTGAAGGAACCAAGTTTTTGCATAATAGAAGAGGATTACGGGCATCGATACTTCATCAACTTATTTACCAGATATGACCAGTTACTTCATCATTAACAAGGATATTCATCGCATCATTCATTCATAACAGGAATAACCATGTTGTTGCGTAAAAATATCTAAAAAGATAAGATTATTCATAAGCAATAAATATCACATGATAGATTCATATTGCATAGATTCACAGAAACAGAAAGACAGAAAGAGACAAGAAGATAACACTAGTTCAGATCAACCTCCCTTTTCTCATATTATTTCTGCGCAAAATCATAGATTCAAAATAGATAACAATTCAATTGAGCCTCAAACTCTCAATTATCATTCTACGATCTATGATCATGATCTCGATGCCCTTACATTTGCAATTCTTCTTCTATTTATAGGTTTGCACCTTTACATTCATGGTCCACTTGGACGATTTTCTAACTAACTCTTAACTGACTCTACCAACTAATGACCAATTTCCACAAAATATGGTCAAAAGTACAAAATGTTACACAAAATATTCAAAAGTAGTTTATCTTCCACCTTGTGCGTTATCTTTTCCTTGCGTGGTGTCTTCCGATCTTGCGCGGCACTCATGGCGCCACGTAACTGACTTGTCCAAAAACCTCTGCTAACATGCCCCCAACACAATCTTGTGGCTTGCCCTCAAGCCACACTTGTTCCTTCATCTCTTCGCACTCCGATAGACCATGGTTGACAGGGTTCTCAACCATCTTCACAGCAATATTTTTCTTTCCATAATGTGCGGCTTGAAGTGTCAAAATTGCTTCTTACTAATAGTTGTGCTCCATTCTCTTGTAACTCGTCGAACTATGCATTGCATTGTTGTTGCCTTTTCCTTGCGTTGGCAGTTCACTGCTGTAGCACCTCAGGTGCCTTCTTTGAGGCCTCTATCTCCTGTTCCTTATCCTTGGTCAATTTCTTCTTAGCTCGTCACAATTCTTCAACCTCTTTTTTCATGGCATCTACTTACTCCTTCGATCGCAAATATTGGTCACTAATACTCTTTTGTCTCTCTGCCAATTCCTGGTTGCCACTTGTTGCATGGATACCTGCCTCTGGGTTGACAGTCTGTTGACTTCTAAGGCAATGGTCTACAGCTGCAAATTATAAATACCAAGTTCCATAGGGAAAACCATTCCAGCTCCCAAAACCTTCTCATTCCTTGCATTCGGGCTCAGCTCAGACTCTCGAAACTCGATCCCACTCCCTATCTGTCAAATGGGGAAAGAAATCTGGGCCATATTTGACTCTTCGTGGGTTTCTTGGCCTATTCCCTAGACCGACTAGGAGGGATGTAGCTAGGGATGTCCTTGACATGCACCCTTGCTCTATCTACAAAATCCATAACTTCAAGACTCGACGGCCCCGTCTATGGTATATCTCCATACACCCTTATGGTCGTTCTAGTTCGTCTCTTCTGTGATACAGGACAAATGGGATTCTACGCTTTCTTCATATTTGATGAGATAGCCTGCATACTTGCAAATTTTTATTCAATTACGACTGGTCTAAGCAGTGAATCTCGCTCACTTGAAATCGCAATGGTGTCTGGGTTGTTCTGCATATCATACTAATTCTCCTCGACTTACGAATCTTAGAAACTTTCTGGTCTGAGCAACTTCCTTACTCTTCTTATCTTTCCTTAACGTCCCTCTCGACCCCTTGGTAACTTCTGCAACTTAACGTGGTTCAATTCCACCCAATGGTGTCCTCTAACCCTAGTAGGATCCTACTTATATTGTCAACTCAACTCATACATCATCATTATCACATCAATTCCATCATTATAACTAAATCGTGCATTAACTACCCGAATCCGTCGATGATTCTTCCAACGCACCGGTTGGATTTGCTATCATCACACGTCACTTCTAAAAAATGTCGTCATTTACCTACATGAACTGTCTTTATTGATTATTGATGTGACATCCGCTTGTAGTCCTGCAGCTAGTGTATCATGACCTCCTACTTGTGCTACTAACTCATATTCTTGCGCAACCACTTCTTGGGGCACCATCCTTTCAACCCTTACCCTATATTTTTTTTATTGCGTGGTGCGTTAAGCACTGCGCGGTTCTGGCCTTGTCCTATAATGCTTCATTCGACTACCATTTACAATATTTGGTAGTATTGTTCCATCTAACTGATGCATCTGAACTGTGCCTCCAGAAGTAATAGAATTGACAAGATATGGACCTAACCAATGCTTCTGTAACTTACCTGGATACTTCTGGAATTTGTTGTCGTACAACAGTATGAAATCTCCTTGTTGAAACTGTTTTTTATTTATGTGGTGATCATGCCAAGCCTTCTAGCGATCCTTCTCAATGCGCTGATGGAAACCTGCTATAAAGTGATCCTCTTCAAGTTGTAGTAACTGTGTTGTGTGCACCTCTAGCACTGCTTTATCATCCATGCCCTCCGTAGCTAGGATGCGCAGGCTGGGAACAATGTATTCCATAGGCGTGACTACCTCTTTCCCATATACCAATTTGAACGGTGTTTTTCCCATCAATATCTTGCTTGCAAACAATGTGACCCAACAACATCCCAAATGGTGCGCATAAAATACACTTTTTGGAGTTCAGCGCGATCTGATGTTGTGGCATCTTTCCAGTATTAATTGTAGGTTTTCCAGATGATCCTTAATGAGACCATACACTGTCCAATCATCCATATAAAATGGTAGGAACTTCTTAATGAAATATTTGAATGCAGCAACAACAACCCAAGAAAATATTGCAGGTGCATTCTTCAACCCAAAAGTCATCACTGTGTATTGGAAACAACCCCATTCAGTGACAAATGTTGTTGTATGTCGATCTTCTTTTGTGATTCTTATCTGGTGATAACCATAAAATCCAACTGTAAAAGAGTACATCTCCTGATAACTTACTCCTTCGAGTACTTCATCTGTGAATGGTGTTGGAAACAGATCATGCATACAAGCATCATTCAATTTTCTGAGATCGACACAGATTCGAACCTCAACGGTTTTCTTATCTTGGACCACCATAGGACTGATCCATTATGATTCTTCCAGTGGTTCAATTATTTTAGCATCCAACATCCTATCTAACTCAGCTATAACCTTGTACCGCAGATTCAAGAGGTATGGTATATGTCTTACTGGTTTTGCATCGGGCTTTAATGGAATATTCATCTCTCCTAGATAACCCAATATTACTTTCATTTCAGAGATATTGGTTGGAAACATATATTGAAATTCATGCAGTAGATTTGTGATCTTTTCCATAGTCTCCTCGTCCCAATAGTCCCCAACACTTGCAAATTTTGGGTTCTCCTTCGTCCCAATGTTAACTTTTCTAATATTCAATGGCTGATTCATGGGATCCATCGGTATATCTGGTGCTGCAACATCCCTACTCCCTTCTGTCTCTGGCATATTGATATTCGGTAGCTCATCGTCATCCTTAGGTTCACCAGACACATTGTAACATTCCATCATCGATTGCATGTGTCAATGCACATGTGGGTCTACTAGATATGCAACCGGCACTACTTTTAATACCACATCCCGGATGATTCGAAGTGCATTATTGGCATTAGGATTAGCATCTACGAAACTAAATGTATGAGGAAAGAAAACCGTCAGCTCTTCCCAATTGGTTATTTATCTATGTGAAACTCTGTTGATATATACCATGACCTTCGCATTTCGTCCAAGGTGTGAATAAAGGAATGGACCCATTCCTCCTTTGGTCACGATTCCCACAATATTTGGCATTCCATTAAATGGCCGCTAGGTTCATTCCTCCCATCATACTTCCCAATCATATACACTTCTGTGTCGCCAAAATGAATTGTCATCAACTGTCAACACTGCGCCCATCCAGTAATTGTATGTTTATGAGTCGCCCACGAGTGTGCTGAAGTAGCCTTTAGTGCTTCCTCTAGTGCCAATAGTCGATGCGGTTCTAATACCTTTTCTTCAATCTCCATCAAGAACACGGAAAGCTCAGGTAGCCCTTCATAAATTATTAATTCAACAATCTCAGTTGCAATAGCACACAGGCACTGCGTGATCAAACCACACTTCCTGAATGATACCTCGTGCATGTGGTTTTCTAGTTCTCTAATGCATCGTCGGAATCATAAGATGCAAAGCTAGCGTTGCACCGACCAAGTTCTCTGTCAACAGTTGGGTGGATGTAATCTTAGAAAATGTTGTAGGCGTGATCCCATCCTCTGACAACTTCATCTTTCAATGGTTCAATATATCTTCGTCCTTCATTTGGATCCATAGGAGCGATGACTCTGATGTCTTGATTATCAAATTTCATCATCCACTTCTTGAATTTAATCACTACCATACTATCATTGGCCCATCTGATCCCCAACAACGTGGGATAAGAGCCTCCACGATCAACAACTTCAATTACGTCAAAATCGGCATAGGTTTTTATACCTTCAACATCCACAACCAGGTTTGACACACGTCCAATTGGTTGTACTTTAGCCTGATTAGCTAATCGCAACTATATAGGGGACCAACCCAACATCGGCCTCCCCATATGTTTCCATGTCTGCTTTGTCAGAATATTCACATCTGAGCCTAGATCCAAATTTACTGAATCTACCTTTATAGTCTCCAATTTTAATATTCATGCACTTCTCTTTACCCATATTTTTCTTGTGTAAAGAGTTCATCGCGGAGTCCTTCTGCTCCTTACTCGAGCGGTGAAACAAATTTTCAATCTCGGCCAGAGCATCGGGATCTCTTTCCAGTGATAGGAAACTCTCAAAGAAGTGTTGCAAGGTACCATACTATAACGATGGTCCTACCTCCAATGAAGAATCAAAAGCAGAGGGCATTTCATAGACATGTGACTTATCGGGATTTCTTTCGATCACGTCCCGAGCTTCAAATAATGTATATTTTTTAGTTGTGATATCAAATTGTGCCTTATTCTTCCCAGCCAATCGAATCTGTGGTCAGGGCACATCCTCTCTAGTCGTCGCACCCCTGTAGGTGATAATAGCGACATCGACATCCTCTGTTCTGGGTTCTGCTGAGATTGTCATGGCTGTCAACCCTTGATTCTGGTTCATCGACAAATTATGGGTTCATCGGTGGGTGCATGGGTTGACTCAAAGTATGATTCTACAGTGGAAATTGATTCTGAGCTTGGTTCTATTACTGATTTTGGTTCTGTATCTAATTTTGATTCTAGAACTGGTTTTGATTCTTCGAATGAGGAACATTCCCGACCTTCCATATTACGATTAGTTATGTGCATTTTTCAACAGTATGATCAAGTGTGGTGCAATATGTACATGAAAACTACAAGTGTGGGAAATCTATCTGGTAATGTCCAGATACCCCACAATTGTAACACTGGACAAGTCCGCGACCTCTTCCTACTCCTCTACCAAAGCCTCTTCCTCTTCCTCGGAATCCTCCACAAAATCCTCCTTGCTGTCGATACTGCGGCTGAGCCAATTGCTGTGGTGGGGGATTTTGTTGCTCCTGAATGCAGTGCACTGCTTGAACATACTGCATCTGCGGCGGAGCAATCGACATCTGATTATACCGCGGTCGCAATGCAAATTGTGGTTGTGGCACAAACTATGGTTGTGGCTGCATTGGAATAAACTGCATCTATGGCAGTGGTGTGTGCTGCAATTGAGGTGGTGGATGCACCACCTGTGGTTTTGATTGTTGTACTACGCAAGGTTCTTCACCCTTCACATAGTGTGAGTCATATGTGCTTTCCTAGAGTAGGTCATAAGCACGATAGTCTTTATCTTCATGCTCGACCGAGCAACAAAAAGTGTAGTATAAGCTCGATGGCTTCGTGACCATCTCTTGTATGTAGCTACATTCTTTGTGTCGATGCCCATATACTTGACATATGCTATTAATTTGTCACGGTGGTCTAGGAACTAAAAACACAGTCTCACAAAGAATTCAGACAAATATGCATAAAATTGTCAAAATGGTGCTGCAATGGAAGTAGCAGCTCTGTATAATCAAATGAAAGAATGATGATACAATACAATAATCATGCCAGATGCATGAATTCCAAGACAATTCAAATTCCCAAGGAGGTCATTTGAATTGAATGAGTGATTCTAGCTTAACTGAATGTAAGCCACAGTGAACACTCAAGTTAACCACTGATCAAAACCATAATTGAATCAACTGAGTCCTAACTGAAGTCGGAGTGCAATAAATGACTGAGTCTAACTGAAAGTAGCTCAAACACATGTCACTGCAAGCCAACCAACAAGTGGTATCACATCAATGACTCCAACGAACCCCAATGAGGTTAACTGAAAGTGTAATTGACCATCAGAAGTGGTTGGAGGTGCCCCTGTTGACTCCAGTTCATTAAATAACCATTAAATAATCAATTTAATGAAGGGAGGTGCCTTCACTACTCTATTTAACTTATTGTAACCATCAGTTAGCAATAAAGTGCATTTATGACACTCATATCACCCCCAGAGTGCTCTAGTTAGCCTCCTTGACTAAAGGTAGGCGTGGGTGTGCTCATGCGGATGCCATGCAGTGCTCCGCTGATGTCAATTAAGTAAATAAAACTTAGGATAATGGTTTAACTAGGCCAAATTGACCAAAATGAGTGTGTATGGTGGTAAATGTCTCCAACACCCCCACTTAAGCTATACTCAGGAGGAGTAGAAAACATAAAGTGCATAAGAATGCTAGGGCCCCATCAACAAAGACCATAGGTCATCTTGTACAATACTGAAACTCAAACAATGATCAAAAACAAACTAAGTGAGGAAAAGAGGGAAAACCTAGTGGGAAAAAAACCCCGTCAAGCTGAACATTGAAAGTAGTTGGATCACCTTGATGAAATCACCCCCAACAGTGAACGAAGGTAAGTGAAATTCTTTTCTGAAAAGCTCTTGGTGAAGATGTCTACAATCTTCTCATCAATCGGGCACTATTGCAGAATGATGGTCTTGTCATGCACTAGCTCCCTGATATAGTGCATGTGTATCTCTACATGCTTAGTCCTCTGCCCGGTAACTGGATCTGTGGATATATTAATAGCACTCTGATTGTCACAAAATAGGATAGTGGACAAAGTACTACCAATATCAAACTCTGAAAGAATTCCTTGCAACAAAACAGCTTGGATGCAAGCATTCGCTGCTCCTCAATACTCGGCCTCTACTGAAGACAATGCTATGGCGGCATGATTTTTTCTAGAACAGAAAATGGGGCCACCACCAAACATGAATACATGTCCAAAATTTGAATTCTAATCAATAGAATCACCCATCCAATCAGAATATGTGTATCCAACCAGCTCTAGCTCGGAGTCTGTAGCATAGTGAATGTCGTAGGTCCTGGTTCCCTGAATGTACTGGAGAATCCTCTTGGCTGCCTTCCAATGAATATCATGGGGCTTCTGCATGTATCTTGATACAATATTCATGGCATAACATATATCAGGCCGAGAATGAGTCAAGTACAACAAGCTATCAATCAGTTTTCGATAAATAGTGTAGTCCATGGGAGGTGTGCTTTTTCCTTCTTCAAGGCTGATCCCTAAAAGGAAAGGGAGTGGTGCAGCTCTAAATTCAGCCATGTTAAACTTTACTAACAGGTCTGATATGTATTTTTACTGAGTGACCATTATCCCATCATAATTTTGCTCAATTTCGAGCCCCAAATATTGTTTTAAGAGCCCCAAAACGCTCATTTCAAATGCATCATGGAGAGTAGTTTTGATGACTGAAATAAAAGCAACTGTGCTACATCTGATCAGTAATTCATCAACATATAAAATAATAATAATCAAATGACCATCATACTATTTTATATACACATTTGGATCTAATTTACACCTTTGGAATTTTTGCGAGAGAAGGAAGGGATCCATCTTGGAATACCACTCTCTTGGGGCTTGTTTTAACCCGTATATTGACTTTTTTAGCTTGCAAACCAAAGATGGATCAGAAATGTAGCCCTTAGGATACTTCATGTATATCTCCTCATTAATATATCCATGCATAAAGTCTGGCTTAACATCCATATGATGCACTTCCTAGTGCTTAGATGCTGAAATTGCCAAAACTAGGCGGATGGAGTCCATTTTTGCAACCGGTGCAAAAGTCTCATGGTAGTCCACACCTTGGACCTAGGAGAAACATTTTGCCACTATCCTTGCCTTATATTTATATGTGCTTACATTTTCAACAACCTTAGTTTGAAACACCCACGTGCATTGAACCAATTTCCTTCCTAGAGGAAGAGAAACTAGTTCCCAAGTAGTGTTTTTCTAAAGAGAATTCATCTCTTCATCCATGGAAACTTTCCATCTAGGATCCTTCTAATCATGGTAGTAGGAATTTGGGTCTGAAATTATCATCAAATAACAATATTCGTACAACAAATAATCAGGACAAGAGAGTGCAATAGCTGCTCTTTGGAAATCAGACCGTGTTCTCCTTGGATCATCCGGATTTCCAATGTTATCTCCTGCGGAGGAGAGTGTCTCTCGATCCCATGTTGGGAGATGATTTTGTACTTCAGGTTCTGGTTCAGAATCTTATGTTTGCTGTACAATGATATCAGAAATCAGAGGATCCAAATCAGGGTCATCACCCCCAATTTCATCATCCAAATATCCAGTAGAATAGGAAGGAAATTCAACAGTTTTCTCCTTCACTAGTTCCACCTCCTGAAGAGGCTCATCAAACTTGACACTCCTTTCGATGATGATCTATTTTGTTTTGATATCCAGTAGCTTTAAACCTTTTGATTCATCAAGATACCCAATAAACAAGCATTCTAGTTTTTGCGGTTGCAAAGCCCTCCTTTTATCAAGTGGAATTCAGGCTCATGCAGTGGACCGAAACACCCGCAGATTCGACACATCCGGCTTGTGTCCGAAGTATGCTTCGAAAGGGATCTTCCCTTTTGTGGATGAGTGTGGCACTCTATTTTGAATGTATTCTGCAGCATGCATGGATTCATCCCACAAATTTTCATCCAACTTCTTTGATTCCAACATACAGGTGGTCATCTCCTTGAGAGACCGATTCTTCCTTTCCGCTACACCGTTCTGCTAGGGAGTGTAGGGAACTAAATGCTGGACCTGAATACCAATTTGGGAGCATATGTGCAGAAACTCATTACTAAAATACTCCCCACCATTATCATATCTCAATATCTTGATCTTTTGGCCAGATGCATTCTCGATCAAGGCCTTCAGTTCAGTGAATTTTTCATAGACTTCAGACATCTTTTTGATAAAGAAGACCCATGTGTACCTGGAAAAATCATCAATAAAAGTTAGAAGATACCTTGATCCATTCATGGATGTGATAGGTATAGTACCGCTGATATCAGAATGTATCAGTCCCAAGATGCATGTAACTTAGGCTCAGGGTTCTTTCCAACAACACAGCCCTTGCAAATTCCAGTGGTTGCCTTGATGACCGCAAGGCCTTCAACCATAGAATTTTTTTGTAATTGCTACAAGTATTTGAATTTGAGATGGCCAAACCTCTCATGCCACAGTCTACTAACTTCATTTCCATGATTCAGCTATGCGGTGGGATTTGCATCCGCCACAAAATGGGAAAACTCATAGGCTTTTGCATGATGGTTTGCAAGGCCTTTTGTAACAAGTTTCCCGGATGCAAGTTCCATGATCTCTACATCATTCAAGATGAAGGATACTCTCTTGGGAAATCCCGTATGTGTCATTTGATAAACACTCAGGAGGTTTGATGCCAGAGACGGTACATACAAAACATTTGAAAAATAGCCATTCTCAAAATCAACGGTACCTTGTCCTTCTAAAATGATGGTGGAGTCATCTCCCATGTGGATGGGAATGGATTTGCTGGTCTCCAAACATGAGAAGGAGTCCCTTTCAGCCATCATATGGTTCGAAGCTCCAGAATCTATCAAGAGTGCTTTTGACTTCGAAGTGCTTGCCATGAGGGCATGACCTCTTTCATGTTGTGGTTCCCGGTCTTGCTGATCTCTTCTCCGAAAGATTTTCGGAATATTGATGTGATTTCTCTCAATGCGAGAGGTAGCTTCATCAAGTTTCTTCTTCATGCAGGCATGTTCAGGGTGGAATCCCTTCCCACAGTATGAACACTTGACTTTCTCCTTTCCATGATGCCCTTTTCCTTTGTTCTTCTTTGAGTCGGAAGACTCTTCATGCTGTTGGTTTTCAACTTTAGTCTTAGGAGCTTCAAATTTAGTTTTTGGGTTCTTCTGCTCCTTTCCTTTACCCTTCAGATATTTGGGCCCCGAGACATGGAGGGATTGATCACGAGAGGATCTGATGATCCCCATCTGGACAAGCTTATCATGTTCACTTGTTAAGGACCCAATGAAGGAATTGAGTGAAGGCATCTTCCATCCAGGGGTTGTGAGCTTCCCTTCACGGAATGTAGAGACAAAAACTGAATAATCAACTCCAAGTTTGGAAGGTATGGTGAGGATGAGTTGTTCATCCTCCGTCTCCACTTTACATTGCTTCAACAGTAAGACAATGTGCTTGAACTTTGTGAAAAAGTCATTCAAGGTCTCAAAATTGGAAGGCTGGAGAGACATCAACTCATTCTCAAGATGGTATACTCTCAAATCATCCTGCTTTCCATACAGGGTTTCCAATTTGTCCCAGATTTCCTTTGGAGTGTTCAATCCCGAAAGATGGAAAAGAAGATCCCGGGAAACTGAGAGGCACAAGAATCTGAATGCTTCATCTATCTTGTTCAAGAATCTAGCTTTGTCTGTCATAGAAGTAGGCTCTTCTTCAATGTCCATAGTGACCCTATAGATTCCTCTAGCATGTAGTTGGATCTCCATGTCTCCTTTCCATGAGTGGAAATTGAACGGAGTCAAGAGTTCTACGGAAGAAGCCATCTGAAATTGCTAGAGTGAATGCTTTCCCCTGTTAAAAACCTAAAAATCACAACAAAAGGGGCACTGTAAGCTCAGACAGCATGCACATTTTAGGCTTTCATCACACCCAGGATATTCAATCAAGCAAGCTTGATCAACAATTTCCTTACTTGGGGTATTAAGTGGTAAGCCTTGGATTTTGGTGCAATGCTGGAATTTTTGAGCTTTGCTCAATTTTTCATGCAAGATCTGTCAAAACCTTGTTTTTGAGAGATATGATACCATATTAATTTGTCATAGTGGTCTAGGAACTGAAAACACAATCTCACAAAGAATTCAGACAAATATGCATAAAATTGGCAAAATGGTGCTGCAATGGAAGTAGCAGCTCTGTATAATCAAATGAAAGAATGATGATACAATACAATAATCATGCCAGATGCATGAATTCCAATACAATTAGAATTCCCAAGGATGTCATTCGAATTGAATGAGTGAGTCTATCTTAACTGAATGTAAGCCACAGTGAACACTCAAGTTAACCACTGATCAAAACCCTAATTGACTCAACTGAGTCCTAACTGAAGTCAGAGTGCAATAAATGACTGAGTCTAATTGAAAGTAGCTCAGACACATATCACTACAATCCAACCAAAAATTTGTAGTGCATCAATGACTCCAATGAACCCCGATGAGGTTAACTGAAATTGTAACCGACCATCATAAGTGGTTGGAGGCACCCCTGTTGACTCCAGTTCATTAAATAATCATTAAATAATCAATTTAATGAAGGGAGGTGCCTTCACTGCTCTGTTTAACTGATTGTAACCATCAGTTAGCAATAAAGTGCATTTATGACACTCAGATCACCCCCGGAGTGCTCCAGTTAGCCTCCCCGAATGTAGGAGAAGGCTAAGTTAGCCTCCTTGACTAAAGATAGGCATGGGTGTGCTCATGTTGATGTCATACAGTGCTCCTCTGATGTCAATTAAGTCAATAAAACTTAGGATAGTGGTTTAACTAGGCCAAATTGACCAAAATGAGTGTGTATGGTGGTAAATGTCTCCAACATATGTGACACCATGGTACACTGCCGCGACTCAGTGGGTTCGGTGCCATAGATAGGAGATAGTTTCTGAAGTTAGGGAAAGTATCCTTAGTGTTTCCATCTGCTTGAAAACAATTGCACCAAATATCTTCATGATTTACTTTCCCCCTCTTAATGTCTTGCAACTGAAGTGTCAGGTTCGCCAGGTGCACCTGAATTTGGCTCATACCAACTGTGCTCTCTCCAATGGTTGAAGCTTCTAAATTCATTGGGATCTCTAGGGCCTTGCTCTAGGTCACAATATTCTGTTGCATCAGTGGTTTCCGGATATGAGGTACAAGCACTGCAATGAACCATTCGTTGTGTTGAACATCGCTCATGTCAAAACTGACTCTCGCCATCACTGTCTTAAATCTCTGGTCAAAGTCCCAAACATTTTCATTAGGAAATTGCTTAATCTATTTCACCTCAGTACTATACTATGCTTCAGACCTTAGTTTTCATAATTATTCAATCTGTGCTCTCCTAAATTCATCTAGTGTTTTTGCAGGAGTCCCCATAGGAACTTGTATAAATTTCATATACCAATCTAGAGCACGACCTCGAAGAGTAGTTGCCAATTGGCCTTTCTTAACATTGTCATCTGTGGCCTGTCTAATAGTCCACACTGCCTCACATAGGAACTAATACTGATTGGGATCATTAGTCCCATTTCCATGGAACAAGGGTAGCTTTGTATCATCGCCCACCATCTTGGGCCTTCTTCCTACAGATGTTGATCTACTACTAGAATGTTGTTGGCATGTAGGGCAAGTTCACATGGAATTTTTGTTTCTTCCTGAATATGGAGTAGTGTGTGGAGGCATGGGTACATTGCTGCTGGGGTTTGATATTACTGCCGTTCTGGGCGTAGTCTGGTTTTGCTCATCCTCTTCGTCACTATAGGGTCTCTTCGTCCCGTGTGGTATTCCTTCATGGTCTTGTGTTTCGATCACAACAGACCTTCCCCTGTCCTCTATCTATTCTCTTGTCGAAATCATGCGCCTCCCCTCATTATACCAAGTTCTTCCTCGACTTCCCTCACAGTCTCGTCGGAACTTGCACCCATCTACCCCTTATCTTCCCATTCATCTCCCCCTTTTCTTTGTGGTATCCACCACCTCCACACACTGGATTTCTACTACTCGAGATGCATCTTCAGTATACCTTTTTCAGAAACAAGAATTTTAATTGACAATTGCAGAGACAAAAAGAACCTACCTCTAGGTCCATTGAAAAATTCCCTTTCTGCTTCGTTGTAGGACTTGGTACTGTCGACCGTGAATTCAGTGATATATCCTTCTAGGATACTATTCAACCAGACCTTAGCAGCTCTCGATGCTTTGTTGTCAATTTCCTATAGCTCCTGGATCAATTTAGGGGTCCAAAATGTTGTCTCTCCTCCTTGGATATTTGTCTTCTTGTAAGTGAACCACACCAACCAATCGTACATGATGATGGGAAACTCACAAAAAAATACTCATGAGGACCATCGTGTATGTATCTCGCTAATCACTTGTCTATCGTCAGTACAGGGTTCTGATTTTCTGCTTCAGCAAATTCGTGCAGCTTTCGATCAAACCAATCTTGAATTTTCGGTAACGTCAGATGCCACATATCCTCCTCACAGTCGCACCAAGGTCCCGACAACTAAACCATTTGATTGCGCAAACCCAACCAAAAAAACCCAGTCGATAGGGGTTCCCACTCTGTCGACACTCAACTTGCCAGGATCTCCCTGAGCACCGGCCCAGACAAGTTTTACCCCATCCGGCAATACTCGTGAAGTGGATGAAGTCTCACCCAATATGTTCGAGGGAGGGTTGACAGAACCAACTTTTTGCAGAATAGAAGAGGACTATTTGCATCGATACTTCATTGGCTTATTTACCGGATTTGAGCAGTTACTTCATCATTAACAAGGATATTCATCGCATCATTCATTCATAACATGAATAACCATGTTGTTACGCAAACAGATATAAAAATATATCATTATTCATAAGAAAGAAACATCACATCATACATTCATGTCGCACATATTCACCATCGGATTCAAAGAAACAGAAAGAAGGAAAGAGACAAGAAGATAACAATAGTTCAGATCAACCTCCATTTTCTCATATTATTTCTACATAATCAATCACAGATTCAAAACAGATAACAATTCAATTGAGCCTCAAACTCTTAATTCTCATTCTACGATCTATGATCATGATCTCGATGCCCTTACATTTTCAATTCTTCTTCTATTTATAGGCTTGCACCTTTACATTCATGGTCCACTTAGAAGATTTTCTAACTAACTATTAACTGACTCTACCAACTAATGACCAATATCCACAAAATGTGGTCAAAAAGTACAAAAAGTGACACAAAATATTCAAAAGTAGTCTATCTTCCTCCTTGCGCACTATCTTTTCCTTGCACAGTGTCTTCTGAGCTTGCACAACACTCATGGTGTCGCGCAACTAACTTGTCCCAAAACCCCTTCCAATAGGCCCCCAACACAATCTTGTGGCTCACCATCGAGCCATGCTCGTTCCTTCATCTCCTAGCGCGCCGGTAGATCATGCTTGATGGGGTGGTCAACCATCTTCTCAGCAATATTTATTTGTCCATCTTGTGCAGCTTGAAGTGTCGAAATTGCTTCTTACTAATATTTTTGCTCCATTATCCTGGAACTCGTCAATTTGTGCATTGTGTTGTTGCTTCCTTTTCCTTGCACTGGCAGCTCGTTGTTGTAGATCCTTAGGTGCCTTCTTCGAGGCCTCTATCTCTTGTGCCTTATCTTTAGTGAATTTATTATTAGCTCGGCACAATTCTTCAACCTCTTTTTGCACTGCATCTAATTTCTCCTTCAACCGCAAATACTGGTCTCTAATACACTTTTGTCTCTCCACCAATTCTTGGTTGGCCACTTGCTGCATGGATACCTGCCTCTGTGTGGACATTCTATTGATGTCTAAGGAAACGGTCTATAGCTGCAAATTCTGAAGCCAAATTGTGACGGGGAAAACCATTCCAGTTCCCACAACCTTTTCATTCCTTGCATTCAGGCTCAACTCAGACTCTCAGAACTCAATCCCACTCCCTATTCCTACAGACTTTGTCAAATGGGGAAACAACTCTGGGCCATCTCTGATTCTTCATGGGTTTCTTGGCCTATTGCCTAGAACAACTAGGAGGGATGTAGCCAAGGATTTCCTTTCCAGGCACCCCTGCTCTATCGACAAAATCCATAACTTCAGGGCTCAACGACCCCGTCTGTGGTGTATCCTCTCCGTAAACCCTTGTGGTCGTTCTAGTTTGTCTCTTCTGTGATACAGGAGAGATGGGATTCTACTTTTTCTTCGTCTTTGATGAACTAGCCCGCATACTTGCAATTTTTTCTTCAATTGCAACTGGTCTGAGCGGTGAATCTCACTCACTCGAAATCTCAACGATGTCTGGGTTGTTCTGCATATCATACTAATTCTCCTCTTGACTTACGAAGCTTAGAACCTTTCTGGTCTAAACAACTTACTTACTCTACTTAGCTTTCCTTAACATCCCTCTCGACCCCTTGATAACTTCTGCAACTTAACAGGGTTCAATTCTACCCAATGGTGTCCTCTAACCCTAGAAGGATTTTGCTTATATTGTCAACTCAACTCATATGTCATCATTATCACGTCAATTCCATCATTGTAACTAAATTATGCATTAACTACTCGAATCCATCGCTGATTCTGCCAACGCACCGGTTGTATTTGCTATTATTACACGTCACTTCTAAAAAACGTCGTCGTTTACTTACATGAATTGTCTTTAATGATTATTGATGTGACGTCCTCTTGCAGTCCTGTAGCTGTTGTATCATGACCTCCTACTTGCGCTACTAACTCCTATTCGTGCACAAGCACTTATTGGGGCGCCATCCTTTCACCCCTAATCCTATTTTTTATTTTTTATTTTTTTTGTTGCGCCCCGTGTTAAGCACTGCATGGTTCTGACCCTGTCCTATAAGGCTTTAGTCGACTACCATTTACCAACTTTGGTAGTATTGTTCCATCTAACTGTTGTAGCTGAACTAAGCCTCCAAAAGTAATAGAATTGACAAGATATGGACCTAACCAACGCATCTGTAACTTACCTGGATGCTTTAGGAATTTACTGCCATACAATAATACCAAATCTCCTTACTGAAACTATTTGTTCTTTATGTGGCAATCATGCCAATATTTTCAGCGATCCTTTTCGACGCGCTGATGGAAACCTGTTATAAAGTGATCCTCTTTAAGATGTAGTAGCTGTGTTGTGCAAGCCTCTAGCGTTGGTTTATCACCCATGCTCATCGCAACTGCGATGCGTAGATTGGGAACAATGTATTCCATAGGCATGATTGCCTCTTTCCCATCTACCAATTTGAACGGTGTTTTCCCCATCAATCTCTTGCAAGTGGTGCGATATGACCACAATAATGCAAGAATCTTCAAGTCCCAGTTATCGCGGTTAGCATTACATACCTTTGTAAGTGCATGCTCCAATACCTTCTTGAAAGCTTCTACTGTTTCATTTTCCTACGGATGATATGGCGTACTTTTCTTGTGTTGTATATGAAATTCTTCTGTCAGCGTGCTTACTGTGCGGTTGATGAAGTGGTTGCCTCGATCGCTCATCAATATCCTTAGACATCCAAATCGCATCATGATATTGTCAAACAGAAATCTTGCTGTAGTCACAACAGCGCAATCCACAACAGGTGCGGCCTCCGCCCATCTCATCAAGTAGTTTGTTGCTGTGATTATGTACCATGCACCAGTTGTCTACCCAGGAGGGTTGATTGGACCCACAAAATCCACAGCCCATTTATCAAAATGTTGCAAGGTTACATGGGGTACTAGTGGCATGTCATCCCTCCACGATGGTTTTCTAATGCGTTGACAGAAATCGTAGCTCGACGCATAATCTATCGCATCCTTGACTACCAACTGCTTCTTCTGGCTTGTTGAAAAATCTTTCGGCGTGACTCCTGTCGCCAAAAACTAGATTATTTGGTCATAATAATCATCCACTATGTCGACTCTGAACAAATGTGCATCTGACATCCCCTCGTCAATGTCGGTTGGTTCTTCTCCTATCTCACTCCGAGATATATGGTCAGTACCAGCATTCAAGCGACTCGGCTTCACAATTATCTCAAAATCAAACTCCTGAAATAGCAGTAGCCAGTGGCATATCTTCCCTCCAACACAGGCTTATTGACTACGTAGTCCAAAGCATAATGGTCAGTAAACATCTTAAAGTGACCACCTAAAAGGTAAGCCTGAATTTTTGTAGCACATATACCATCACCAAACCTTCTCTCCTTGTGGTCGTATTGTTCTTCTCAACAAATGACAACTTCTGACCAGCGAAAGCAATCGAGTGATCAAGATATCCTTCTCTTGGATCCGTGAGCACTAATCCTAGCGAGACAGACAATGCATCGACATGGACATGGAACTCCTTGTTCTAATATGGTAACACAAGTATTGGTGCGGAAGCCATCGCCTTCATGGTGTCGAAGCTTCCTTGACATTATGGACTCCATACAAATGCGACATCTTTCTTCAATAGTTTCTCCATAGGGGCGGTAATCGAAGCATATCCTCTGATGAATTTGCGATAATACCCATTGTTCCCCATTGTCGTTCTAAGCATATTCACATTATTTGGTGATGGAAAGCTTAGAATGAGCGCTATCTTCACGGGGTCAACCAACAATCCTTTCCTGGAAACAATGTGACCCAAAAACATCCCAAATGGTGCACATAAAATACACTTTTTGGAGTTCAGCATGATCTGATGTTGTTGGCATATTTCTAGCATCAGTCGCAGGTTTTCCAGATGATCCTTAATGAGACCATACAATGTCCAATCATCCATATAAACTAGTAGGAACTTCTGGATGAAATATTTGAATGTAGCGACAACAACTCGGGAAAATATTGTAGGGGCATTCTTCAACCCAGAAGGAATCACGGTGTATTGGAAACATCCCCATTCAGTGACAAATGTTGTTTTATGTTGATCTTCTTTTGTGATTATTTTCTGGTGATAACCAGAAAATCCATCTGTAAAAGAGTACATCTCCTGACCTCCTACTCCTTCGAGTACTTCATCTGTGAATGGTGTTGTAAATAGATCATGCATAAAAGCATCATTCAATTTTTTGATGACAACACAGATTCGAACCTCACCGGTTTTCTTGTCTTGGACCACCATTGGACTAATACATTTCAATTCTTCCACTGGCTCAATGATTCCAGCATCCAACATCCTATCTAACTCAACTTTAACCTTCTCCTTGAACCGCGGATTCAAGTGGTATGGTCTCTGTTTTACTGGTTTTGCATCGGGTTTTAATGGAATCTTCATCTCTCCCAGATCACCTAGTATTCCTTTCATTTCAGAGAATTTGGTTGGAAATAGAGTCTTGAAATTCATGCAATAGATCTGTGATCTTTTGCATAGTCTCCTCATCCCAATAGTTCCCAACACTTACAAATTTTGGGTTCTCCTCCGTCACAATGTTAACTTTTCTTATCTTTAGAGGCTGATTAGTGGGATCTGTCGGTATATCTGGTGCTGAAACATCCCTACTCCCTTTCTATCTCTGGAATATTGATATTTCATAGCTCATCCTCATCCTCAGGTTCACCAGACACATTGTAACATTCCATCATCGACTGCATGTGGCAATGCGCATGTGGGTCCACTAGATATGCAACCGACACTACTTTTAATACCACATCCTAGATGATCTGAAGTGCATTGTTGACATCGGGATTAGAATTTGCGAAACTAAATGTATGAACAAAGAAAAATGTCAGCTCTTCCCAATTGGTTATTTCTCTCTGCAACTTCACTGATATATACCATGACCTTGGCATTTCATCCAAGGTGTGAATAAAGGCATGGAACCATTCCTCCATTGGTCATGATGTCCACAATGTTTTGCATTCCATCAAATGGTTGCTAGGGTCATTCCACCCATCATACTTCCTAGTGTGATACACTTCTATGTCACCAAAGCGAACTGTCATCAACCGTCGACACTGGGCCCATCCAGTAATTGTCTATTTATGAGTCTCCCACCAGCGTGTTGAAGTAGCCTTTAGTGCTTCCTTCAATTCCAACAGTCATTGCGGTTCTGATACCTTGTCAGTTCCAACCGTCGACACGTCCGATTGGTTGTACTTTAGCCTAATTACCCAATCGCAACTGTACAGGGGACCAACCCAACATCGGCCTCCTTGTCTTTTTCCATGTCTACTTTATCAGAATATTCACATCTAAGCCTAGATCCAAAATGATTGAATCTACTTCATAGTCCCCAATTTGAATATTCATGTGCATCTCTTTACCCTTATTTTTCTTGTGTAAAGAATTCACCGCGGAGTCCTTCCGCTCCTTACCTGGGTGGTGCAACAAATTTTCAATATCAACTAGAGCATTGGGATCTCTTACCAGTGACAGGAAACTCTCAAAGAAGTGTTGCAAGGTACCATGTTTTCATGATGGTCCTGCCTCCAATGAAGAATCAAAAGCAGAGGGCATTTCATAGACATGTGACTTACCAGGATTTGTTCTAATCACGTCCTGATCTTCAAAGAATGTATCTTTTTCTGTTGCGATATGAAACTGTGCCTTATTCTTCCCAGCTAATCGAATATGTGTCCAGGGCCCATCCTCTCCGGTCGTCACACCCCTGTGAGTGACAATAGCGACATAGACATCCTCCGTTTTGGGTTTTGTTGATATTGTCACAATTGTTGACCCTTGATTCTGGTTCATCGATGGATTCTGGTTCGGAGGTGGATTCTGGTTCACCGATGGGTGCATGGGTTGACTCAGAGTCTGATTCTGCAATGGAAATTGATTCTGAGCCTAATTCTATATTTTATTCTGGTTCTGTATCTGATTCTGGTTCTGTATCTGATTTTGATTCAAGAACTAGTTATGATTCTGCAACTGAGGAACATTCCCAGCCTGCATCTTGCGATTAGTTGTGCAAAATTTTCAACAGTATGATCAATTGTAGTGTATTATGTCCATGAACACTGCAAGTGTGGGAAATCTCTCTGGTAATGTCCAAATACCCCACAATTATAACACCGAACAAGTCCACAACCTCGTCCTCATCCTCTTCCTCTGAATCCTCCTTGTTGCTGGTACTGTGGCCAAGCCAATTGTTGTGGTGGGGGATTCAGTTGTTGTAAAATGTAGTGCGCTGCTTGAATATACTGCATCTGTGGTGGAGCCATCAACATCTAATTATACTGCGGTTGCAGTGCAAATTGTGGTTGTGGCGTAAACTGTGGTTGCGGTTGCGATGGAATTAACTGCATTTGTGGCGATGGTGTGTATTGCGATTGAGGTGGTGGCTGCACCACCTATGGTTGTGATTACTATACTACGCGGGGATCTTCTCCCTTCACATAGTATGATTCATATGTCCTTTCCTAGTGTAGGTCATAAGCACGATAGCCTTTATCTTCATGCCCAACCAAGCGACAAAAAGTACAGTATAAGCTCGCTGGCTTCATGACCATCTTCTGCATGTAGCTAAATTATTTGTGTCGATGCCCATATACTTGACATATGTGACACCATGGTACACTGCCGAAACTCAGTAAGTTCGGTGCCCTAGATAGGATATAGTTTTTGAAGTCAGGGAAAGTATCCTTAGTTTGTCCATCTGCGCGACAATGAGTGCACCAAATATCTTCATGATTTTCTTTCCCCTTCTTAATGTCTTACAAATCAAGTGTCAGGTTCACCATCTGGGCCTAAATTTGGTTCATACCAGTGACTCTCTCTCCAATGGGTGAAGCTTCTAACTTCATGGCGATCACCAGGGCCTCGCTCTGGGTCGCAATATTTTGCTGCATTAGTGGTTGTCGTATATGAGGTACGAGCGCTGTAATGAGCCATTCTTTGTGCTGAACATCGCTCATATCAAAACTAACTCTCACCATAAGTGTCTTAAATCTCTGGTCAAAGTCCCAAACAGTTTCATTCGGAAATTGCTCAATATCTTTCAACTCGGGAATATACTATGCTTCAGACTTTGGTTTTTGGAATTTTTCAATTAGTCCTCTCCTGAATTCATCCATTGTTTTTGTAGGAGTCCCCGTAGGAACTTGTATAAATTTCATAGAACAATTCAGTGCACGACCCTGAAGAGTAGTTTCCAATTGGCATTTCTTAACGTCGTCATCCATGGCCTATCTGACAGTCCACACTACCTCACATTAAAACCAATACTGCTCGGGTTCATCAGTCATGTTTCCATGGAACAAGGTTAGCTTTGTATCGCCGCCCACCATCCTAGGTGTTCTTCCTACAGATGTTGATCTACTACTAGAATGTTGCTGGCACGTTGGGCAAGTTGACATGGAATTTGTGTTTCTTCCTGAATGTGGAGTAGTGCACGAAGGCGTGGGTACGTTGTTGCTGGGGTTAGTATCTTACTCAAGTTTTGGGCATAGTATGGGTCTGTTCGTCCTCTTCGTCACTGTAGGTTCACTTCATCCCGTGTGGTATTCCTTCACGGTCTTGCATTTCTATCGCAGCAGGACCTTCCCTTGTCCTCTGCCTCTTCTCTTGTCGAAAATGTGCTCCTCCCCTCGTAATACCACTTTCTTGCTCGACTTCCCTCACAGTCTCGTCAGAAATTGCACCCATATACCCCTTATATTCCCATACGTGTCCCCCTTTTCGTCGTGGTATCCACCACCTTGGCACACATAAGTTATACTACTCGAGGTGCATCTTCAATATACCTTTTTCACAAACAAGCATTTTATTTGACAATTGCAGAGACAACAAGAACCTACCTTTGGTTCCGTTGAAAATTCCCTTTCCTCTTTGTTGTAGGACTTGGTAGTGTTGATCATGAATTAAGTGGTATATCCTTCTAGGATACTATTCAGCCAGACCTCAACATCTTGTGATGCTTTGTTGTCAATTTCCTACAGCTCTTGGATCAATTTAGGGGTCCAGGATGTTGGCTCTCCTCCTTGGAAATTTTTCTTCTTGTAAGTGAACGCGCCAACCACTCATACAGTATGATGGGAAACTCACAAAAAAATACTCGCGAGGACCGCTGTCACATCCCCACCCTTCTACCAGCGAGAGGTCGCGACTATAATGCTGACAATATGGGAAAACTAAGCCCCATGAATGTAAAATAAAATGAATTGGAAATAAATATACACAGAGGCATAAATGATTATTAAACAGCGGAATCAAAATCATTTCATTCAACACATTAACATGTTCATCATATTTATAAATCAAACACAATTGCAAGTATTTAAACACAAGAATACTTATATTAGAAGAAGCTTGTCCTGCAACTAGCTACGTCGATGTAACGTTCCACCCAACCATAGGCCAGTGTGCTAATCAATCTCTCAGCAACACTTCCACCCCCGATCTGGGCATGATTCCACAAGGAATAAGGGGAACTAGTAGGCTCACACATATCCAAGGATACATAGCTTAGCCAAGCAAACAAAGTTGGGTTTATCAAGCTAATAGGGAGCTAGAAAGGTTGGATTCTAAGCTAGTGAGCTCAATCCAAGAACTATGGAAACCTACACCAAAACTAGATTGACTTCTAAGACATTCACACACACCCAACACAAGGAAGCATCCCCTTTTATGCTATGCAGTCCCTTGGGCCATGCCTTCCCTTACAATGCTATTCAGGGGGTGAAGAGAAGAAATTCAGCTCTTTAGCTCTATTTGTGAGGCTCCTGCACACACTAGGTTTATCAAGCAGGCTCAGACCTCATTTCCACTCCAAAAACAGTTCAACCAAAACAGCAGAGGCATACACAACAATTTCTAGATCTGGGATAGATGAAAAATCGACTTGGGAGCGAAAACAAATTTGCAGATGGGTAAAACAACCCCCTTAGCATCAATTCGAATTCCAGATTCATTTATGGCCCTAACGTGTCCAAAAAAAACTCAATCAACACCCAAAATTTGTGGCTCTTTTCCCCCATTGGTTGTGCAACTCTAAAACACGAAATTACCCAATCGTGGAGAGGTGGAAACAACCCAAAAACACCCAGGAGTAATCCCAACCACTGAGCATTAAAAAAAACACTTCCCAGCCTTGGAAAAAATGAAGAACACAACAGAGAACGTGAATGGTGAATTCCAGGAGCTCCAAAATCATGGGGAAGACCAAAAACGTGGATGGTTTCACACACAGGAAATTCAGAATGCCTGAGAGAGCTCACGTGAAGGAAAAATGGTGAGGAAAACATCAAAACATGAAAGCATGGTAGAATGGCCTACGTTTCTGGGTTTTTTTCTTGCCCAACAAGTCAAAACGCGTTTCCCAACAACTGATGGCTTATCCAATTCGAATTTGGGCTGCCATACCTTGCCCATCTCATGCAATAACCAACCCAACCGATTTCTGGCAGTAATAAATGATTGGGTGAATGAGACAAGAAAGGTAGTTGACAGTTTGATGGGTTCTCCCTCTGACATTTGGCTTTTCCCCGTTGGCCCAAAGTTTTGAATACTCCCCCCCCCCTTATCCTTAGGAAATCATGCCCCTTCTCATTATTGTTGCATTGGCATAGCTGGTTGTGGGTATTTTTAATTAAAATGCATATTTACATGTTGTCCAAATTATAATGTGCCTGGCTAGCACAAAATACCATTGGAATCAATTTTAATCACCGAACATATAACGATAATCGATGGTGGGGCTTTTTCCTATAGCTCCACACCATGATTAATTACAATATATACATCATATACATTTAATGCAAACAGGGTCAAAATCGGGGTGTTACAACCATCGTGTATTTATCTTGCCAACCACTTGTCTATCGTCAGTCCAGGGTTTTGATTTTCTGCTTCAGCAAATTTGCGCAGCTTCTAATCAAACCAATCTTGAATTTTCAGTAATGTTGGATGCCACATATCCTCCTCTCAGTCGCACCAAGGTCTCAAAAATGGAACCATTTGTTGGCGCAAACCTAACCAAAAAAACCCATTCGACAGGGGTTCCCACTTTGTCAACACTCAACTCACTGCGATCTCCCTGAGCACTGGCCCAAACAGGTTTTACCCCATCCAGAAACACCCACGAAGTGGATGAAGTCTCACCTGAGATGTTCGAGGGAGGGATGATGAAACCAAGTTTTCACAGAATAGAAGAGGAATATGGGAATCGATACTTCATCGACTTATTTACCATATGTAACCGGTTAATTCATCATTAACAAGGATATTCTTTGCATCATTCTTTCATAACAAGAATAACCATGTTGTTTTGCAAACAGATCTAAAAAGATAACATTATTCATAAGAAAGAAACATCGCATCATAGATTCATGTCCCACAGGTTCACCATCGGATTCACAGAAACAGAAAGACAGAAAGAGACAAGAAGATAACAATAGTTTAGATCAACCTCCCTTTTCTCATATTATTTCTGCAAAATCAATCACAGATTCAAAACAGATAACAATTCAATTGAGCCTCAAACTCTCAATTCTCATTCTACGATCTATGATCATGATCTCGATGCCCTTACATTTGCAATTATTCTTCTATTTATAGGCTTACGCCTTTACATCCATGGTCCACTTGGACGAATTTTTAACTAATTCTTAACTGACTCTACCAACTAATGACCAATATCCACAAAATATGGCCAAAAAGTACAAAAAGTGACACAAAATATTCAAAAGTAGTATATATTCCACCTTGCGCGCTATATTTTCCTTGTGCGGTGTCTTCCGAGCTTGCACGACACTCATGGTGTCACGCAACTAACTTGTCCCAAAACCCCTACCAACAGTTGGGGACAACAATGTTACTGGACAACTTGAAAGAAAAGTATGGCATGTTTGATGCATGTTTCTCAATGATGTTGAGGTAATTGGCCATCAACTACATTATATTTTTAGGAACCTTGTTACACAATGATCATTGAAAATGTTTTATTTTATGAATGTTAAATGAAACTATACATTTGCATTTCTCACTAACTACGTGTTATTCAAAGATAAGGTACTTCCAAATGATAATGTCTTGCTTGGAAGCTGCAAAGAGGCAAAACAAATGTTGAAAATGTTGGGTGCCGAGTACATATCATATCATGTGTGTCCCAATGATTGTATTATATATAGAGGTGAATATACATACAAAGAGATATGTCCAAAATGTGGGCATGATAGGTACACAGAATAACAAGGCTAAAGCACATGGTACTCCTCATAAGATATTGAGGAACATACCTATAATCCCAAGGATTCAAAGGCTCATTCGTTGCAAAGAATTGGCTATGTTGAAAGGATTTCATGCATCGCATCAAAGTAAGGAAGGAGTATTGTGAATCCCAATAGATTCAATATCCATGAAGCATATAGAGGATACATGGCCCGATAAATTCAAGGATGAAGTACGCAACCTGAGATTGAGCATAGCCATTGATGGTGTTAACCCATATTCCCAACTAGACAACACCTATGATGTTTGGATTGTGGTAGTGATCAATAACAATATCCCCACGTGGTGGTTTGTAAGGAATGAACATATTTTGTTAGCTCTTATAGGACCTGGTAGAAGACAAGTGAAGAATATGGATGTTTACCTACAACCATTTGAAGAATTTAAATAATTATGGGAATGGTTAAAGGTATATGATAGATCGAGACCCACTCCATTAGAGATCTGTTTTACATTGTATGGCATATGTGCGTACACCACAGATGATAATCTGAGGTTGGGAGTTTTCTTAGGTAAATATGTTGTTTGATGGGTTTATATTCAAAGAAATATTTTTTTGGCATATTTAATTCATTTTTATCATCTTGATCTTTAACAATAACCGCATGCTTTGTATACCATAACATAGCAGGTATTGTAACAAAATTTTATCATGGATGTAAATGTTGTGGACATTATATGAAGGCTAGGTGGCCCAAATACCTACAAAATCCATTGTACAATTTCTCTAGGGTTTTCCTCCCAGAAAACCACCCTTATAGAAGAGAAACATCTGCTTTCAATTGTAAACAAGAGAGAACCCAAATTCCTGAAATAATGACACCGACTGACTTCATTAGGGAATATGACAGAGAGAAGGACAAGCAAATCACAAATATGTTCAATTCAAATGGGGAACCTATGTTCGATGGTCCTGAATTCTTCAACACCTATGATGATAAAATCCCGAAAGAGATGAAGAGGAAATCGATATTTTATGAGCTACCATATTGGGAGCATCTTAAGATTTCCCACTTAATAGATCCCATGCATATATTTAAAAATGGTTCATGTTCTTTGTGGCATCACATATCATCCAGAAAAAGAGACAAGATGAAAGTCAAGAAAGATGTTATTTCTTCAAATTCTAAAAAGAAGCATTGGACAAGACAAGAAAATAGAGGAGAGGGTGGCCACTCTTTTTCATTTAAAAAAGGCAATGTCCCATGGATTCTAAAGAAACAAGGTCTTAATTTGGAAAAGGAAGTTTTATTGGACATGAAGGTACCTTCTTTTATGGGTCTTTTCTATGATACTACTTCACTATAGACGAAAATTCGTCGGGTTTGAAATCACATGACCATCTCAACCTTCTAAGGGTACATATAATGTCAAAAAATTGTTTTTATTATTCATTTATATCTTTTACCACACAAGTTAAAATGAAATTAATTGTTTTTTTTACTTTTTAGTGACATTATCCATTGCTTATACGTGGGTGTGTGAACCATGACTTTCTTGATAACCTACAGCATGGCATATATATATTATCTGCATTTGTATTATGGATCACATCAAAGGAGATTTACATTTCTAGAATTCCTATGTGGCATCAAGGGATAACATATATTGTTTGTATGTTTGAGATGGAATTACCATCAAGTTTCATGGACTTCATCTTCTAATTCACCTAGTTGATGAAGTTGAATTAGTTGGGGTAGTCACATGTCGTTGGATGTTCTTCTTGGAGAGGTACATGAAACGAATGAAGGGATTTGTTCAACAGAGGGAAAAAACCTGAGGGGTCTATGGAATATGAGTACATAGTGTATGAATTGTTCTATTATGACATTGAGTACATGAAGCAATTCGGCCACACACTGGGAAAAAGTGATTTGGGATGATGAATGTGAAGATGACAAAAGAGAAGGGGAGTTTCCATAAATCAAAGGAAAAAGGCGCATGATAAGGAGTAAGTCACTTATATTCTGATCTTCACATTTCCACATATTAACTATTCACAACAAAATTCAAAATCTATATTTCATCCAATATGTATTGAATGTGGTTTTTTTTACATGGATACAACAACAAATTCAAAAATCAATGCAACCAATAAATTCATTCTTTACAACGCAGATGCAACATAGTCGTGGGTCGCATTATATGAAGAGAAGAGGAGGAAATTAGATATTAACAAAAAAGAATTAAAGTGGTTGCACGATAGAAGCATGCCTTTTCCGGATCATTTAAAAGAAAATATATACCAATGATCTGTCCCAACAGTTAGGTTGCAGACCAAGTCAAAGAGAAATATGATGTGTTCAGTCGTTACCCGCCTAAAGAAGGGGATGCATTAAACATCGGGATCAGGTGCAACAAGTCGTTATCCAAATTTCATGGGGCATATGGTCTAAATTCATATGTATAAGTCATAAAAGCATTAAATGGAGAGGCCATCCTCTCTCATTCATCATAAAAACATTAAATGGAGAGGCCACCCTCTCTCATCCATGGTATTTTCCATCCCATCGTTTTGTTCCATGGTATGGATTCAATGCACATTGTACCTTTTCCATCCAAGGTATTTGACATCCCATGGTTTTGTTCCATGGTATGGAGACACATTGTAATAAAGTTATAAAAAGGCTATATGTCTTATCAATAAAGACTTCAAGGATTTTTTGCATCCTACATTTCTCTTATTCGATTGAGTTATTGGGTTAATGGTTATGAGTGTATTTCTTAGTATAGTTTGAGAGGTGAGGCCCAAAGTACCATCTTTGAGCCTCACCCCTCCATGTGGCCTATATCCTCTATGTTTCTATGTCTAGGCTCTTCACATCCTAGATCTTGTTGATGTGTCTTTCTCACAGTCGGTCCATTATGATATATTTTATCCTCCTCTCTATAAATTCAAACCTCCTAGGTCTCATCCCCCAAGATTCAGATCTGTTGTATCAAAGCATGTACATTCTCCTTGGGAATGAGGTTTTGAGCATAGATTGGGTTAAAAAATATGCAAGAATTTCGAACATCCTCTTAGCACATCCAGAGTCCATTTATTGTGACATACACTAGAAGCATCACAATTGGTCCTCAGGCACTACAGGATATCTAAGTTGCAATAGATAGTTCCATGATCTCTACAACATCCCATGTTGCTCTACAAACCCTTGGTATCCTTTATGGTTCTTTGCACGCTCACATCAAGAATTCTTTCATCCTTATATGGACATGGAATAACTTAAAATAATTTTTGTTTGCTTATTGGAGCTTGTACAACCTCATTCCATCCTGATCAAGATTCAGATCGGTGGCCACCCACCTATTCCACTGGCTCAAAACAATTGTCCATTGTGACAGTTTCCTAGTTATTTTTCTATGGTTTTTTGGGTCCCGAACATCTGGAGCCATTTTGAGGCCCTAAACCACATTTTTTTGGCATTGAATGTCTAAGAAAGTATGAGTATGTTCTAGGCTTGACATTTTTTGTTATTGGATGTAAATCTCATATATGTCTTTCCAATGAGCTATCGAGCACCCAAATCGGAGATCATGTGCAAAATTTATAACCCCGGGAAGTTGTATGTTCAACTTACCACCTTGGGGCCGCAAACTTTATGACAGTTCATCTTCTAGGGTTATGTTTTGGACTTTTGGGGTTCTCTCCCTCATTCTTACTATAAATATGTCCCTTTGGCCTCATTTTGTATTCAGATTTGCACAGATGAGTGTAGCACTCACATCTCTTCTCAGAGATAGCCACCATCATTACAGCTATTGTATTACAGTTTGTTCTATTTTCGCCATTCAATAGAATATGTGTTTACTGTATCTTTGTAATCTTTACAAAATGTTTGTGATTATGATTCTGTATCTTTTTTTTCATTTCATTCACACATAAATCCGGATCAGTGGTATCGAATAAAACTGCTCTTTGATTGTTTCTCGACACATGTCCCTGACTAGGTCTGTGTATAGAGACTTTGGCCTCGAACTAGTTTCACTTGATCACTCTCATCATCCCAAACGACCTCCCATGGTGGAAGAAAAGAGAGACAAAGGAGCAAGAGATCCTATCAAATTGTTTCACGAGTAATCCCTCGCGCGAAAGAGGAACGAGATGATGGATAATTTCGCCCAAATCCTTCTACGAATTTTGGCAGTGGCAAGTGCATCTTCAACGAGCAGCCAATTCATGGATGCAACTCCCTTCAAGGTACAAGTTAACTTTGATATTCCTTTATTTGAAGGATAGATCGATGCAGATTCCCTAGATAATTGGTTGAATATTGTAGAAGGGTATTTCTCTATCCACAATTTCTCCAATAGGGAAAAGATCACCTTTGCTCTCCTTAAGGAAATCCCCCATGTCCAAAATTGGTGGGGTACTTATTGGGAGAAAAACTCATCAGACGAGTCTAGAATGTTTGAGACAAATCCCACTTGGGGCTCTTTCGTATATGTCATCAAGGAACAGTACTACCCTATGGGAAACTATGATCACTAGTACACCAAATGGACCATCATGCGTCAAGAGAGGGACCAGATGGTGTTGGAGTACACCAACAACTTTCATACCTTGCGTAAAAAGCTAGGTATCAAGGATTTCGAGCGGCACCTAATTCTGAAATATCGCAGTGTTCTACATCTATACATCTGAACTAATATGGACTTCCTCGAAATCTCTTCACTTGGATCCTCCTATCGGTATGTTGTCAAAATCGAGGAGAAATTTCGAGAAAAGAACAAGTGAGACTATGGACCTGCGAATCCACTATAGAAGCAAGGTAAGGGAATCCCTAGCCCGTAGAACACAGGAAAAGGAAATGAAAACCAATCCCCACCACAAGGAAAGAAGGGGGATGCAAAGACAAATAAGGACACCGGGAAGTGGTGTGAATTTCATAAAATCCCTTGGCACAACACTGATGAATGTCGCTCAAATCAATCATTGGTGTTCGAGATCAAATCTTCAGAATCATATCTTGATTCTAATTTTGAACCCAATGCCACAACCGCAAACAATGGGAAGTAGATCATTGATTTATACCCCACTACCACTGTTGATACCGCATAGATTCAACTAGAGGATCCTGAAGAGTCGGAGGTAGAGGAGCACCTCTTCCACTCTCATATGTGGGTAAAGGGAAACCCACTACATTTTGTTGTTGATAGTGGCAGCCAAAAGAACATGATCTCAGTAGAAGTTGTCAAGAGATTCCAACTTTCGACAGCACCACACCTACAACCCTACAACATCAGTTGGCTAAGACAAGGATGAGGTATTCGCATTACTCAACAATGCCTCCTACCATATGGCATGAAGCCTTTCAAAGATGAGGTACAGTGTGATGTGGCCCCACTTGAATTTTGTGATGTTCTTTTAGGAAAACCATATATGTGGAAGCGTCATATTGTATATGATTCATGACCTCACAGTGTCATTATTACTTTGAGAGGAAACATGTATCGAATACCAGATAAAATTGCACCTAACACAGTCTCATAAGGTACGAAGATAAGCTCGCACATCAGAAAATTTCCTCTTCACAATTGTGTCTGAAGGAAAACATCATATTACCTCCACACCCGCAGCACAGGGTATCTCTTCTCATCAATTACAAGAATAAAACAGATTCCTTGTTTCCTCAACCATCCAAGTACCTCTATGATGAAAATCCACACATTCAAGGTGCTCATCCAAAAACAAATCATCCACACAGAAATTACAACCCTCTCGAAATTCCAAAGAAAAGCAGCCTCTTCACTTCAACAAATGTCGCACTAGGAGATCAACTCAACGCATAGTTCGATATATGATACGAGATTCAATGCAATGGAGACCATTGCTTCCTAAGGAGGGATTATTGATCTATATGGATATCGGTGGCCACCCACCTATTCCACTAGCTCAAAACAATTGTCCATTGTGGTAGTTTCCTAGTTATTTTTCTACAGTTTTTCGAGTCCCAAACTTCCGGAGCCGTTCTGAGGGCCTAAATTGCATTTTTTTGGCATAGAATGTCTAGGAAAATATGAGTATGTTTTGGACTTGATATTTTTCATTATTATGTAAATCTCAGATAGATATTTCCAACAAGCTATCGAGCACCCAAATCGGAGATCGTATGCAAAAGTTATGACCCCGGGCAGTTGTTTGTTCCCTTGGGGCCGCAAACTTTATGACAGTTCATCTTCTAGGGTTATGTTTTGGACTTTTGGGGTTCTCAACCTAATTATTACTATAAATAGGCCCATTTGGCCTTATTTTGTATTCACTTTTTCATGGATGAGCGTATCAGTCACATCTCTTCTTAGAGATATCCACCGCCATTCTAGCTATTGTATTACAGTCTGGTCTATTTCCGCCATTTAATAGAATACGGGTTCACTGTATCTTTTTTATCTTCGAAAAATGTATGTGATTATGATTTTGTATTTGTTCTTTCATTTTTTTCACACATAAATCCGGATCACATCCCCATCTCATACCAACCATAGTTGTATGGTCACCATAGAAACACCATGATGAAATAATTAGAGGTTGACACATCTCTTCAAACTTAAAACAGATGTTATGAATTGCACAGAGAGTTTTATATTCTCTAACATATCTCATTGGAAAATTCTTTTTGTCATCTAAAATGGGCATTTCACGATTTTTCACTTGGCTTCCTGGTTTGTAAGATATGCTTGTTTGAAGCAGCATATGTATGTCCACAATGCGACCACACATACAACAACTTCAAATATGTGTCACGCTCTCTACATGATGTTCTAGAACCTCCATTATAGATCATTAGAAAGGCATTTTTGTCAATTAAAAAGGGTATTTCCCATTTTTTTCATTTCAATTTCGGCTTTGAGATATATCATCAATTGAAGAAACATATGTCTGCAAAAATAGTGCGTGCACATCCCCCTATGCTTCAACAAACATTTTCTCATTCCTTGGGCCACCACAGAGAAAATATGTTATATGGATGGAAAGGTATCTTCTATATCTCAAATGGGTCCTCAACGGAATTCAATTTCATCATCTGCATCAGAAGTTATGAATGGATTTGAAACAAAACATCAATTGCACCAAAGATCATGAATTTTTCATTTTTTTTACTTTTATTAAATCCTATTGTAATCATGGTTATGGGTTAACCACACAAAACCCATGCTTATGGGTCAACCACATAAAACCCACAATTATGTAATCGAGGTTATGGGTCAAACACACAAAACTCACAGTTTTGTATTGTAATCGCGGTTATGGGTCAACCACACAAAACTCATGATTATGGTTATGGGTTAACCACACAAAACCCATGGTTATGGGTCAACTGCACAAAACACACAGTCATAGTTGTGGTTATAGGTCAACCACACAAAACCCATGGTTATGGGTCAACCACACAACCCACGATCATGGTTTATGGGTATGTATCAACCACACAAAACTCACGGTCATGGTTATGGTTATGGGTTAACCACACAAAACCCACGGTTATGGGTTAACCACACAAAACCCTTATCTTCATTAGCAATTGGCACATTGTAATCATAGGTCTCTTTTTAGCATCAAATGATGGGGACCATCATTTTCTAAGGGGGGGGATGATCGAAATTTCAGGGGGCATATGGTCTAAATTCAGATGTATAAGTCATAAAAGCATTAAATGGAGATGGTACCCTCTCCCATTCATCATTAAAACATTAAATGGGTAGGACACCCTCCCCCATCCAAGGTATTTGACAACCCATGGTTTTGTTCCATGGTATAGAGACACTTTGTCATAATGTTATAAAAAGGATATATGCTTCCTCAATAAAGCATTCAAGGATTTTTAGAATCCTACATTTCTCTTATTTTATTGAGTTATTGGGTTATTGGTTCTGAGTGTTTTTCTTAGTATAGTTTGAGAGGTAGGGCTCAAAGAACCCTCTTTGAGCCTCACCCCTCCATGTGGCCTATATACTCTATGGTTCTATGTCTAGGCTATTCACATCCTAGATCTCGTTGATTTGTCTTTATCACAGTTGGTCCATTATGATATCTATTCTTCTCCTCTATCGGCATTCAAGCCTCTCGGGTCTCAGTCCCTAAGATTTGGATCAACTCGATAATAAAATATTTATGTATGTTTTTAACTTTATAATGCAACTTTGAACTGTAACATCTATAGTTAATATATTAATGCTTGGGTTATAGACATATGATGCCATCCTTTGCTAATTTTTCTTACAGGTGCATGCATTCCCATCTATGTGGGATTATGGCGATCATTTTCACATCAATGATGTTGATAATGGGTGTGTTACACAAGACTATGGAGTGGAAGTTGAGTTTGACCAATCTAGTCGTTCTAGCCACCGTGATCGAAACCTGATAGAAGGGATGTTGGGTTATGTTAGAAAGATATAAGAGATCATTCAAGTGGACCTCTCATCTTTCCAATGTGTTATTTTTAGGTGTGGGTGGTGGGACACATTTGACAGGAATGATGTAAAGGAAGATCGTGATAGTGGTTTTATATGTATCAACTCTAGAAAGATGTGGGATGAAAGTAAGGAGACTTATTGTTTACCAAAACACTGAAACCAAGTGTTATTTTACCCAAATGTGTTGGATAGAGATTGGTGGTTCATATTAAGACAAGACCCTATATCTAAACATGTTTTTGAGAACAACATTGTTAGCATTTCAACCGAGGAAGATAATGAGGGTGATGGCAACGAAGAGTGATATGTACATGTTTTATTTCATCATTTACATATTCATATATCATTTTGTTACTATTATCTTTGATTGTTTAGTTATATTGTTTGTTTTTCATGTTATGATGGTGGAAATGGAAATTTGATTACTAGATGCAGTGTTTAAACAATTTCAATTGGTTAACAAGCAATATGATGCAAAATATAGTCTATATATTTGAAGTAATTTATGATTTTATGGAATTATTATATGCCATCGTCCAAATTACTCATATTATGTTTTGTGTATACATATAAATACACCATGAAAACAACTTACATGATTCAATTTTATATATATATATATA
>LPNX011072411.1:276673-320862 GCA_001517045.1 Pseudotsuga menziesii
CCACTATATCCCTAGGTGCCCATATATATATACTGACTAGGAGAATCGGCAACTGGGGCTGGGATGGTACTCACATGACACAGGGGTCCAAGGATCCATTCATGCTACCACTATACCCATAGGTGCCCTACACCCGCCCTCAAGACATGGGACATAGGTAAACCCGGGTGGGATTTGAAAGCGTGACCTACTTTATAACAAGTGACTTCATATCAAGCAAGGCCAATGAGCCACACATGTTTGGGCTTCTCTAATTTCTAAATTAATATTGCAATAATGCTTGTAATTTATGATGTTTTGCTATAAATAATGCTAAGAATTATAATTGTGTTAATTTATTGCATGTATGTTAGATTAATGTAATGGCTTTTCATTATATGATTCAATTATGTTCAGTTAATTTATAGCATTTATAATAATGACTTAATTTATGGCCTTGATAACAATGTAATTTACAAGAAAAGTTAAAATGTTCTACAATGGCTTAATTTATGGCCTTGATAACAATGAAATTTACAAGAAAATTTAAGGTGGTCTCTAATTTCTCCATCAATATTTGAATGTTTGTATTTCATGATGTTTTTTGTTATAAATTATAATGCTAAGAATTATAATTGCATTAATTAATGACACTTTTGCTATAATGTTTACAAATTTTTGTGAATGGCAAAAAGAGAGAAAAAAACGACTTCAAGGATAAAGTTGTAGGTATGGAATTTTCTTTAGGAGAAAAAATGGCTTTAAGATAGAATCTTTTTTCCCTTTGTAATAAAAGAATTAAATATGTTATATTAATTTAGTTGGATTGAATTTCTCCATCTCTATATTTTTAGGAGGTTAAACTCCATCTTAGAATTGATAAGGATTTATATGAAGCAATTAACAAATTAGATGTATGCTTAGTATTTATTCACCTTATTTTATGGTTTGTAAATAGGTAGGCAGTTTTGATTTGTAAATTAAAACCATAGTTGTATATTTCACTAAAAATATTTCATATGTGTCAATATAAATAATTGATTTAAATTTGATTAATTAATGTAAATTTATAATAACATAATCATATGTTAATCTAAAAATTTATATAGCTAATATGAATTTATAGTATTTTAGAAATTAGATATATTCACAGAAAAACCCAAATTACATGAATACTTGATATCTTAAATCTTGCATAGTTTTGAAATTACTATATAATTAAAAAATATTGTAATGTTATTTAAAAAAAATTCAAATAATATTAGAAAAGTAATTCAACGATCCTTTAAAAATAATGGCATTAACAAAGTAATGTTACATGAATAATTAATTGCAACTCTTTGAACTCTAGTTATATTTAAACCTCAGTTTTAGAGGGTCTAAAAAGTGTTTCTTGAAAGTGGACTAAAGTTATATTATATAATGAATATCATCATGATTAATAATAATAAGTTTGGAGAATACAACTTTTGGGTTTACAATTGAGAGAAAATGTTGTTCTTTTAATTAAGTATTTGTCTTTCTTTTGAATAGAGCTTTGATATTTGTCATTGTAAAGTGAGTTATTGTAAAAATAAAATAAAATTGTTGAATGATAAATTGATGGGTCATATTGATGTTCATATTTACATTTGTTTTGTCTTGTTCATATTCATATATTATAATAATATTGCATGGTAATACTTGACTTTTTGTTATGATGTTTGGGAGTTAGACTTATAAATTTAACAAGATTCATTTATGTTTATCATTTGAATATATATTTAAGTTATACACAACATTGTACAATGGAAAGTTAATTTCTTTATTAAAATTCATGTTATATATTATTGCATATAAGTATAATATTATGACAAATATTACTACACTTTTAAGAAAATTACAACAAATTATAATACCTATAGAAATTAGATAACAATATGAAGACCAAATATAAAAAAAACATCATTACATAATCATAGTACTAGGACAAACTATAAAAAAAATTATATATGTGATACTATGATAAATTATACAACAATCATAAATCATAGAGTGGTCACATATTCATCCATAATTTACAATGCAAATTGTGATGTTTTTGTTGACTAAATGAAAACTTAGTACATAAGCATACGATCATCATCATTTTCAACACCTAACAAACATAAACATTATGATCATGCCATCATAAACATCATCATACTATTATAAACATAACCATAAATTTTAACAAAAACATAAATGCATCATCATCATTTTCACGACATAAACATAACCATAAGTTTTAACAAAAATGTAAATGCATCATCGTCATTTTCACGACAGAAACATAAACATACCATTATTATCATTGTCGAAATCTAGTAAACATAAAAATAAACACTTGTGTACCATCATTAACATAAAAACGAAAATAAGCATGAACATACCATCATAAACATTGCATCACATATTCATGTAACATAAACAACTAACATATTTAAACATCATCTGACAAACATAACCATTAATACATGTAAACATAATTAACGTTCCATAATCATCATTTTCACCACATAAATGAATAAACATAAACATAAACATCGACATTAAAATAAACATGAATATATATATATATATATATATATATATCAAAGTCATGATACAATATGTCAAATATAATAATATATCTCCAGTGCAATAACTACTATGACATATATGCTCCACCTCTTCCATCTGAGGCATCATCAGTATCTCTCCGAACATAGCTAGATGCATCATCACCTCCATCAAAAGAGCCAGAGGCAGTATCAGCGCCTCTTCCAGCAGTTCCAAAGGCATCAATACCTATACCAAAAAGAAAAATAGGTTTGAGAGTAGGAATGATAGGTCCATCAAGAAGAAGTGTATGACCCTCTCTGAGTATCTCTAAAATAGAAACGAGTGAAGTAGGAACTAGTGGATGGCTGAGCCAATGAGTACGACTAAAGGGTTGGTTAAGCAGGATCAGAGGAGATGATGATGTAAGATCAATATTAGGAAGGTCAAGTAGGAATAGAGGACTAGATGATGTCGAAGGAGGCGGAGGAGGAGGGCATGGCAGCAGAGGAGGTGGATGAGATATAGAAGGTGGAGCAGGAGGAGGAGGATGAGAAGTTGAAGGTGGAGGGGTAGGAGGTGGAGGCTAAGGAGGAGGTGCAGTGGATTTGGAGGTTGTTACCCTAGTGAATTAGTTGGTGGATAATGAGGTGTACTAGTCAGCATAGGATCTCCTCCCTCGTCTGACGATGAACTTCTATGATGGATACCATATAAAATATCGTAAGCACCAAAAATGTGTTGAACCAACCTCCCGATATCACGAGGAAGCATCCTCCATATATTTATGTGGCGAGGGTCCCAAATAATGTACCTAACTTATATAGGATGAACCCTAACTTATATAGGATGAACCCCTCAATCCTCCAACATTGTAGACAACCTGTCTGTGATGTCTTATCATAACCTCTCATCTGGCCCACGTCAAAGTCTAGGTCTAGCTAAATGGGGTGCCTCGGATTGAGCTACATTAAGATCCATATCCGCCTCATCCTGAACTAAAGGAGGCAACACGTCACCATCAAATGTACCAACATATGTAAAATTTATAGTACACAATAATAATTAGACAATTTTATTAAGCATGAATCTAATATAACAATTTCAAATAATTTATGTTTGCATCAAGTATAAAAATAATGCATTCCAACTAGATTAATTCAAACATAACGTTGAATTTACCTTTATCATCTATTGGATCGTCCTGAGTGAATAAGATGTTGGGACACCCTCTCCAATCCAAGTCAACATATGGATATTGAACCATGTCTAACCTAGGCAGGTCCTCATTGCCCGGCATCTCGATCACATCCACAGTGATCCTCACTGAAAAGTCAGGCTTCCCTCTCTTAGGAATCATCTTCCCTCACATGCGCATATGTACATTTTTCATCAACCTAGGAGGGTGTCAATCAAAATATTTCCTGGTGGCTGGAAATATCTCAAAAAAAAACAACAACTCTGAACTGAAAGGTAAGTTCGCCCTCCTGAAAATACATGCGTGACATCGACTAAGAGCATAACAAAACTATCGTAAAAAAATAGTCGGCCACCTAATGCATTTAGGTTCCTGTAATAAAGAATCAACATAATATAATAGAGGGAAGGTAATGTGTTTCCCATCACCTGTGATATGTACAATGGTCACCACGAACAAAGAGAGGAACCTAACATCCTCTCTACCAAAAACAACAATGAAGAGTTTCCCACTGCTGACCTAAAACTAAGAAGGCTCAAGGATGTTGGGATAAACATATATCTAAACATATACTAGTTGAGATTATGCTACAAATCCAACTGGGACCTAGGGGAACTGAGGAAAGTCCTCACCTCTCCTAGAGAGCCCTATGATAAAATATATGTCCTCCTCAGTGGGTTGGAACCATTGATCAGGACCAACTCGAAACACTTACCTATGATGATCCCATCTTGCAATCAACTAAGCGAGGAATGTAGTGTTCCCCTTGAGGGATGTGGCCTCCTCATAGAGCATGAGGAGGCTGAAAAATCTCAAGAGGTGTCGCGTCTGTGGAGTAATAGGATGAGGGTATAAATATCTCTCCCTATTCGTGGCCTCCCACTCTCTGCAGAAGTTATATTGGTCAACCTGAGCTTCCTTTTGTTGTCTTTCCTTGCAGCGGTCACGTCTCTAATTCACATATAACATGAATTAACTACTCTCATCAAAATAAATATGAAAGAAAATTATATGAGAAATATATTTATTAAAATAAAAATTCAATGTTTTTGCAAAATTTTGACATACAGTGAGCCCATATAAATAAAATGCACCTTATGTGGTGTGCTTATATAAAATAATGCATTGTTAAGTCAATGTGATTATGTGTAATGAACGCATCGATTGTTATTTTATATATTTTTAAATAATTTTTATGTTTTTGCGGTGCGGGGCTCCTAGTGGATGTCATAGCACTGAACATTGGTGCGTCGACGCCAGCCGAAAATATGGCTTTTAAATTTTCTTAGCAATCTTTATGGGTGCGTTCAATACACATCTACACACCATAAATTCAATGTGCTTATCTATAATGAATGCATCGATTGTTAGTTTATAGTTTAAAAATAAATTTTATGTTATGGCGATGTGCTCTAAAGAGTATCGCACGAGTACATGGTGCATTTATAGCACATGAACGCATTATTTAATGCGTGCTAACATAATGTAAAAGCACAATGGTGCTCGTAGTGTATTTCATTGCATTGAATACCGATGTGTTGACGTCTGCCAAAAAATTTGGGCTTTGAAGTTTATTAGTAATATTTACTTGTGTGTTTGATACAAATAGATGTACCTTACATTCAGTATGCTTAGGTGTAATGAACACACCAATTATGAGTTTATAGTTTAAAAAATATTTAATATATTATTGTGGTGCGCTACAATGTAGTAGAGCACTGTCAAGGCGGTGCTCTAAATACATATATTCACATCGTAAACTTGGTGCGACTACATTTAATTAATGCATCGAATATTAGTTTATAGTTTTTAAAATTTATTTTTTCTATGGAGGTGTGCTACGAAAGTGTAGCACACTAGTAAGATGGTGCATTCAATATGTTTGGATCACCCCGGCGTTAGTGCGACATGTAAAAAATTACAGTGTGCACTGGCATCCGAGGAAATACGAATGGCTTGAATGCACCGCAAAATTTTTTAATTCTTTTTTAAATAGAAAATTAAGTATTAATTACAAAAATTAAACCGCTAAAAGTTCAAATTATCAAGTAAGAATTAATTTACTTGTTGAACTGGGTGTGGGGGAGGAATCTTGTCTATGTATGGAGAATTTTATTTTTTGCCTACTATTTGATGAAATTCAAACTCAATTGAGTAGCCAATGACCACCAGTGGTGGGGCGTTTAGTTGGGTTATGGACGACACCGGTGTAGATGGATCAGATGCGTTGTGAAGGGGTAAAATTTATTTTGACCATGCATCATTTTTTTATAAAACCGTGTTCTAGTGCGCTCAATAGTTGAACATACCAGTGCATTGTAATTACACCGACGCACCACATATAGGTTTTTAAATAATAGAAAATAATAATTTTTATTTTTTTAACAAATCCCAACTGGTGTGTTTTTTTTCACACGCACGGGGGTGTTTGTTAATAATGAACGAACCGTGATTGTATATTTTTTTTTAATTGATGTTTTTTTAATAATGACACTTCACCTTCTCATGCAATTATATATTATATATAATATATAATATATAATATATATATATGTGTNCTTTGGTATTTCTAAAGTAGAAATCAGTATTAGCTTAGTTGCTTGTCTTGGGTTACAGGTATAATTTTTAGTTTTGTTCAATTTTGATACATTGTGTTTTTATCTATTTGAAATAAATTATGATTTCCTTAAGAGTTACTCTAAGTTTCTAGTTGATAACATTAAAAATATGTAGTTAATTATTGAGCATTGGGTATATATCATTTCAGGTAACTAGACAATTTGTATGGTATATGTGGAAGTAAAAAATTTATGCATAGATTAAAGGAAACAAATTTGTTGTTGGAGCTAAAGATATTCTTTCTTTCTTCTTATATTATTTTCCTCATTCTACATATTTATCCTTAAAAGAAGAAAAAATTATTCAATGAGGGAATGCAAGAAGGTTTATCAAAATTGTTATTTCTTGTTTTTAATTTATGTTTATGAAAGGAATTATGTCCATAGTATGTATTATCATTACTAGTAGTATTTGAAAAGTTTAGATTGCTAATTTTGAAAATTCTATATGATATTATGTTATTTGTGGTTGTAATGGATACCTAGCATGCCATGTGTTTGGAAAATTGTGTAAACAACTCTTAGAGGTTTTAATTTTATTAGATTTAGAAAATAGAGTTTTGGGACCATTATTCTGCATTTTAGAGAAAATTCAGGGTGTATCCATTCCATACAAACCTGGAACCTCCAATTTGAGTTTTAAAAAAAAGGGTGTTTTACAAATTGGATTCTTTGATCTGGACAATTTTCTATATTCCCTAGGCACCATGTGGGGATTGTATCATGGTATGATTGTGCAATATTGCAAATCATTACTAGACCCCTTACTGAATTATGGTAAGAGACAGTGCTATAGATTAATGCCTACAAATTGGTTGTTTTTAGTGCCTTGTTACCTATATTAGTTTGCTATCAAAGTGTTTTATTTAAGTCCTCAATGAACTATTTTAGTATTTCATCAAAGTGTTTGATTAAATGCCTCAATGGTTATAGATTTCATGCATGAAAAATGTTTACAAATGCCTCAGTGGTTGTAACTTTCATTCATGCAAAGTGTTTGATTAAATGTCTCGATGCGTACTTTAGCTTTCATGCATGCAAAGTATTTGATTAAATGCCTCAATGGTTGTATTGTGTATGCATGCAACCTATTTGATTAAAGGCCTCAATTGTTGTATCTCTCATGCATGCAAAGTGTTCAATTAAAGGCCTCAATGGTTTTATCTCTCATTCATGCAAAGTGTTTGATAAAATTCTTCAATGGTTGTAGCTTTTATGCATGCAAAGTGTTTGATTAAAGGCCTCAATGAATGAAGCTTTCACGTTTACCGTTCTGCTTTGATTTAGATATCTAGGTGTTTTTCTAAGTATGATTATAAACAATAGTATTATGTTAATGCATAGATCGTTGCCATGCTTGCTTCGCATATGGTCGGTTGCATAGGATATAAAATTATTTAAGAGTATTTCATTCAAAGCATGAAGGGACTTATTCCTTATGTTTGTCCATTATTTATTATGTTAATTTCTAGGTGTGGAATTGGTGTATTGTGTAAGTCTTTTGACAAACTAGGATTCATGGTATTATATTTATCTTCCCCTTTATTATTATAATTACATATGTGAGATGAGTTTAATCATAGTTAATTAATTGTTTAAAAAAAGTCTTAATGTCCAATGACACCTTTATTTTTTTATGTTTTGTTAAGTTGGTGAGGTGGGACCTTACAACATGTATGTTTATGCAATATATTGGTTTTGTAGGGAACAAAATAACAAAATAAAGCAAAACAACAAATATTCAATGACATTAGGAACATTTAGGTAACATGTGACACCTATAAAATGGTGAGAATTTTCATACATATGGTATTCATAGCATGGTAGCAATAAGTGAAAAGAATCAGGAGAGAAGCGAGTGAAGCAACAATAAACTGAGTGGTGCAAGTGAATAATTTAAAGCAAAGTAGAAAACATGAATGAGTGAGAGTCCCAACATGTATTTGGATAAAACTAAATAGGGTGAGGCATGAGGCTCAAAAGATAATGTCAAGAAGTGGGACTCCCAAAAAAGAGCTCAAAAAGGGTGTCCAAAGGAAAAAAGGCATCAAACTAGGGTGATCCCTTATAGGTAGGCTCTATAGTAGAAGTACTTAGTAATGATGCATGCAAATGGTTGGAGTTCTTCCATTGATGGGGTGGACCCTAAGACTAAAAGAGAAGAAAAATTGTTCAATTGAAATAGTGCTTTGGGTATACCTAATCTTATATACCAACATCATAAATATACTTTTAAAGAGTCCAATGGAACCAAGCAAAAGGTCATAGATATTTTCACCTGGTAAAAATTGATTGGAGCATAAAGATTCATTTAAATTAGTCTTGGGTGGTCATGAGGTTAGATCATTTGTGGTGAGTTTTAAAATCATCATATGCCTTAGAATAGAAGTGTTTTTAAATTTTGGAATTTTTTTGGTTTTTTTATATACTTTTGTACATATCAATACAAAACAAAAGGAAGAGAGATGCTTTGAAAAAATATGTATGGATTTTTCAAAAAAACATGAAAACCGTACATGCATCTAACATTCTTGTGGTTTTAATGAGATAAACACCAATCTAATTTTCCCAATTGAAAACATAATCGTTTGCATCCTAGGTACATGAATAAAAGTCATAATTTCAAATCATCTATAAATAAGTCTTACACAAATATTTCTTAAGGAAACTAATATTACACACAACATACACCTAGTTAAGTTGTACAATCAAGAGCTAAGAATCTAAATTCACACTCAAATGGGAAATGATAATGATCACAACATCAACTAATAGTTTGATTACTACATCACACTTATTTGACACAATCACTTGTAAATGATCCTACATATAAATATGAGACTCAACCATCTTACATTGGTCCTTTGTACATTAATTGAACTTTAGTTGGCCCTAACCAACATTGCCATAAATCCCTCATCAAATAAATATTAGCTTATAGAGACAGGGTCTATTGACTCATTAATTTGTGAACTTATGTAAAATGAGGACATTCTTGGATATAATGGTAAGGCATCCCACAATGGTGAAAGAATGATTGTTCTTTATATGAGCCCATTTTTCCCTTGAGTTGTTGCTGTTGGTTCCCTTGGTTATTATTGGCCTGATAATTTGCCCCAACAATATTGGGACTTGGTATGTCATTATCCCCTTGCTTTAGATTATATTAGTTATTCTTATTCTCATTATTCCTTGGGTTCATTTGGTGATTAGTGGGTTGGTTTTGGACCCAATTATGACCAATTCCATGGTGAGAAAGTTTGAACCACTATTAATGTTGTAGGGGGGAACTAGTTGGGATTGGTTTCCTTGGATATGGGTTGGGTGCTTGTGGATCAATTTTAACATAGGGAATAATGGATTTTATGAGTGATAGCTACTCAAAAGTGTCTAGAACCTCAAAAAGGATTCATTTGACCAAGCCAATTGTTTTCATAGGCCATATTGTCATAATTTTCCACACCTATCATACCATCAACCGCATGAGATAGTATAGAACATGTGGAAGGTTAGTTTCACTTTTTGAAGGTTCATTTGAGATAACTTAAAACAAGGAAGACATTGCTTACAAACTAATTCTATCTCTTGATCCCTTAGAATGTTTTTCTTCAATTGAGGGATGACATTGAACAACTATATCTTTGTATATTTGAGGAAGAAGAGACCTTACGAACTAGTTTAACATGAAACGGGGGTCCATGGAGACATGTATTAGGATGTGGTGATACCTCTACTATTGGGTGTGATCCATGATTTGTGTGATGGTATATTTTGTGAAATTAATAAGTGTGTCTATACTTGTCTCATATCAAGTTGGTAACAAAAAGTACATTAAGAATTTAGTAGGTATTATGATGAATAATTCTCAAATTTCAGATTAATATACCATGTGGTTTCCACATTAGTTAACTTGCATTAAAACAGTCTTAGTATAATTCTATAATCAATGGTACTATTGGAAGACACCATAATTGAAAGGTTCAAAAGTGATTGCTAGGATCTTCTCTTGATCGACGTTCAATTTTCGGAAAATTCAAAGGGAGTTTCATAGGCATGGCCAACTAAGTACCAACATGAATAATATAATAATTTGTTAATTTGGTTAAGTATGATAGTTTCAAGAGATCCACGAACTGTGGCCTAAATTTCTGCATGGCCCCTTGTCTTGGGTTGTTTAGGAACTACTACATTTGGGGTTGAAATTCAATGCTAGTTCGACACTTTTTTTCGTGAAGTAAACATCAAATGGTAAATTGACCAAAGTATATTCAATTTCAATAAAGAATCATTGATTATTTGCCATTTTTTCATTTTTAATTTTCAACATTCCATAGGGTTTTATCCTCTAATGAAACATTTATAGCGTCCCTTAAGGGACATTAAGTCGATGCAGCAAAATCCAAACAAACATTTCTTAAGTGACATTAGTTGGATGTTAAGAATGAAATTTAAGAGACATTAGTTGGATATTAAAAGTTAACTTGGTTTCTCTTAAGTGACGTATAGTCGAAATTTCTTTTATACCTACAATGCTAGAAAATTCAATGCTTTACAAGTTGGTTAAACGATGTATATTTAATTATTAAAAAATCCAAAAAACAATAGGTTGGTTTTGGTTTCTCCTATCAATTTCATTTAACCAATGCAGCGTTATGGGTTGATGCAACAACATTTGAGTCTAACTATATAATTATGATTCTTTGTTGTCTCTTCTAGAAATGTTAATTGAGAATAAACATTGAGAATACTTGGGTATTCTCAACTAAATTGGGTTTTAGTCCTTCCACTTTCATTTTAAAAAACAATTATAATGCATCATTATAATACCTTAATGATGGGATTGGAAATGTTAAATAAATTTTGATATATATGAGGTCCAAAGTCATAAATGATCAGAGGTTACCTTCCTTGGACCTTACTCTAAATGGTACTCTATGCTATTGATGGGCACAAATAAATATAACTATCAAGCTAGGCCAAAGTGTAATATAGGATAATCCATAGGATTATTCCCCACCCTCAATTTAAACTACAACATGTGTCCCTGTTGGGTGGTGAATGCATTGGGTTCCATGAACCCTACCAAGGAAATAAGGATCATGTGATACATTTTGACAATTGCACAAAGAAATGGGCTATAGAGAGGATTCTTGAATATTCCAAGGTGCATAATTTTGTGTACACCTTATGACCAATCCTTAGGTCACATGGTATCACCATGATGAGTACCAAATATACAAATAACACTAGAATATGGTCGAGGAGAACTTGTGTTTTCCATTATCTTATAGTGGTAATATTCCTAAAATTAGATCTCCATTCCATGTCATGAAACAACTCGTATTTATAGATAAGTTGTAGAGAAATTTTATTACTTCGGTGTGTCTGTCTCACTAGTAACTTCCAAATTTTAGGGTACTATGGAAAGGACCATGCAAGAATTCGTATGTTACCCAAAAGTTGGATAGAATGGGAATGATAAATATGATCTAAAAGAGTTGTGGAATCTCTCTTAGTAATCCCACCTAGACTATACATAAGATGAAAAATTAACAATGAATTCAAATACCAATAGCCTCTCTTTTTTCTTCAGAACTACTATCGCTATCTAAATCAATATCTGACATATATCTATTCAGTTGTCCCTACAATTAATGTCAAATAAAAATAGTCAAGTTTCAATCATATATTTCCTTACTAGACAATCCCAATAGGTCATGAGGTTGTAGGGTGCAATTGGTGCCACTAACACTATTGGGGCTCCAAAATTGATCCCAATGTCATCTTATGAAGTTAAGCATTTATTATCATTTTAAAATTCCATATTGAGTCATCTTTAGAAAATGCTTGAAATAATATTCCTAATAACTTTGTAGAAAAAATCAATAATTGATGATAATGCATTTAATGATGGTGTGTCTCTAATTTCATTAATTGTGACAAAAAAATCAATTCCATCATCTGTCAAAGAGACTCCTCTTTGGATTTATTTAAAGAACTACAAAATTTGATAGAAAATAAATGGAACAAGTTGAACCTACCTCTTTATATGGTTGATTATTCACTTAATCTAAAGTGGTATGTGGAGAGGGGGGTAGAGTTGCACAAATAGATTATCTTGAGGTGAAACAAGGGCTTGATGAGGTCATACAAAATATGTATACACAAGAGCAAGAAACCATAATTTGAGAATTATTTATTGATTTTGAATTTCTCACTAACCTCACTTTCTATAGAGATGCAGTGGAACATTTTTTGGTATGGCGTAAATAATTCCCCTACAAACTTTTGGGTTTATGTGCTCTAGTTGTCCCAAAAACTTGCTCCCAATCCCCATATCCGTCCTATCCTTGAAACTAGTGCAACATAGTGATATATAGGTTTGTCAAACCTTAGTTGCTAGCTATTGGTTAGGAAGATAAATAACGTAATTGTCCTAGTTTATTGTTTCTAATTCTGACCCTCCATTGCATGAATATTTATCTATCTTGTCTGGTAATGTTTTCTCCTCTACACCTCTTAATCTCTTGATCACTTTTTATGATCATATACTCTCTCATACTCTCTTGATATCATACTATTTTGATTTCTTTAGAGGTTGATAATTGAATGGAATATATGATAGAGTTCCAAAATATATTGTATTTAATGATATATAGATGTTAATAAAAAATGTTCATGCATATATTCAATTACTAAATACTTTACTATAAAAATATGATATTTATGCTTGCATCCTAACAAGTGAGTTGATATTTGATAGGTGAAAAACAATAATCTCTATATTCCCCCAATATGTTCTCTAATCTACTAATGTTAAAAAACAACATTCTGTGGCTCGTTTGAGGTCTTCAATGGCCTTTTTTGGGGTCAAAACTTTGTGAGAATAGGTATCAATATCCCAACAATATTCTATTGACTATATGTGATATATTGACTATATGTGATATATTGACTATATCTTTGTACCTTGACGGATCTCAATATCTCTATTGTTGGGATCCAGGGATTTTCAACTTTAAATCAAATTCTTCTATATCTCAAACATCACCCATAACACATTCATAGTTCTCAAAAAGTTATGTGGCAACAATTTCTCATAATTTCCTATTAATGTCTAGTTCTTAGAATATATAACATATGACCTATTTAAAATATATAAAATAAGACCTATTAATCCCTTTCCAATTTGGAATCCTATATAGTTCTCATAATATCTAACATATGACTTATTTATCCCTTGCCAATTTGGAATCCTAGACTTTCCAAATGATTATGAGATGGAAAATTGAAAACCCAAACATGGTCCACTTGCTAAGAAATTTGATTATAATATGCCCAATCTAGTGAGGTCAATGATAATGAACATTTCCATTTATATGATGACTACACCAATATAGTGAGGTCAATGATAATGAAAATTTTCATTTATATGATGACTACACTTGATATTCTAATTGAAATATTCAAAGAGATGTACATGAGACTAAAGTTTCCAGTGGAAAAATCAACTAGCATTAGTTTTCCTTTGAGATTAATTTTCAAATAACTGGCTATGAGAGGCATGATCTATACTCCACCTTATTTAATGGTGAGTCCCTCAATACTACCTCCTCCTGTAAGAATGAATATGCTAAGATATTTTTCTAATAATCCAATGTTATTTAAAATGCTTCATCAAGGGTAGAGGCTCCAATTTTCAAAGATGCCACTATAACTCAATAATCTTTAGCATTTGAATCAATTTCTCCTACAATTTACGATGCTTATCATGATTATTTTAATAAAGAGGAAAACTATTTCTCTAATGAGAAGGTCAATTCCCATTTACAAAGGTTGAGACCATGAGTATCCATACTAACTAGATTCCATCCTATACCATTGAGAATTTGGTTGAGGCTAACAATTTTTTTTTTATTTCTTACAAGTTGTATTTTGTTTATTCAGAGAAGTGGGGACAATATCTAATTTCTAATCCCATCCTTCATGATATTATTTGAGATATGTGGCTTAACTAGTTTGAATGTTCCAAGGTAATGAATTTTAGCCTTCTAAAATTATTTACTGAAATGTTTCTACCCTTGATAGTTTCTTGAGTGGAAGTGCCAATATAGTTTTCATATAAGCTAGGATGCATGTTAAAATACCTCTCATAGGTAGGATTGGAATTCATGTTATCTGTATAAAAAATAATTCCTTTCAACATTGTCAATGGAACCCACCATGAAAAGCGTGTATTTTCTTGCTTTATGCATAGTAAAAAATAATAGTTCAGAAATACAAAATACAAAATTCTTTCATTTTTCTGCATTATGAGTGCAATCTCATTTCCATTTGGGTCATTTTTCTAGGTTATTTTTCCCATTTCTATTGTGCTTTAGTTGTTTTTTTTAAGGTTAAGCATATACATACATTTTAGAAAGAAAGAAAAAAAATTCCTAAGTCGATTTAGATTCATTGCATTCATTACATGGCTACCCAAGAATAATTATGTATAGTTAATAACATCTCAGACAACATTTCATTTAGTTACTTAAATAAGTATGTTTGTTATCTCTAACATGGATTGTTGGTCCGAAGACATGTCGGGATTACATTGTGAATTAGACATATTCATTATGTTCATCCTACATAAATTGAATCCTTGATTATATTGTATAGGTTTTCTAGTCCTTTCTAATCTCTTTTATTTGTCCATTGCAAAACATTAGATCATTTTTTTCTCATTTCCTAGATATTTCAAGAATGTGTATGAGTATGGTGTGTGCCTCACTATCCTGGTGAATGTATCTCTATTGCTCTAATTGGCCCAATATCCAACTCTATTATATGCTATGAAACCTGGGATTGAAAGGTCTACACATTTCTAGAATCAACGTGCCTATTTGGTGGCCAGATGTTGACCTTGAAATTGGTCAACATAAACATGATTGTAAAGTGTTGCAACAAAGAGTCCTACTATAAATTTTTAATATCCTTCAAGGTTAATAAATAGTAGATTCACCCCAATGAATGATCAATATCTCATATTTCCTATTAGGCACTATAGTGTATCCTCCTAGTATGCACAAAAGTCAAACTAGTGAATATGATACATTTATTAGTTCTTCGTTTATTTGGTATGCTGGTGAGGTTTGCTCATTTCATGGTTGGATTATGTATTTTGGTGATGACTTATATTAATATTTGACATATGATCCTAGGACTCATCATGTGTTATGATATGTAGTATTCTAGTGTAAAGTAATGGACTTATCATTAGTTTTGTTTTGTGATGTTTAGCACTGATATGATGACATATGTGACTAGGTAGATTCAATACTCCTATTATATTTTATAGTCTTTTTTTCAAAATGTATGGATATGATCATAACCTTTGCATGTCTGATATGCTCTAGCTCCAATGTTTTTGGTATATCACAACTACAATAATGTGAAACATGGTTATAAATGCAATTAACCAACCTATCTCTCCAATAATTTTATTGTGCCTATGGTGCAATGCAAGGCAAGCAATAATCATGGAAACCACTTTATGATAATTGTAGAATTTGTTTTAGAAATAAGGGCTCCACCATTAACCTTTGATTATGCAACTAGAAAATGGTAACTTCATAAGGTAAAAGTGAAATGCATTGGCAAGCATACACCTTATGAAATCATTGATGGTAATAGTTTTGGGGTATTGATTTTCACAAACAAAACATGGCCATTATTGTGATTTAATGGTACAGATTGAAGGGGAATAAATCCTTTTATTATTACCTAATCCATGATATAGTCTATTTTTATGTTACATGCTTTGTGGGAAAGGAAGAAAAATGGGTATTGACATTGTATTCCTCCTATTTGTAGTTGATTTCATTTTTGTGAGTTTGAGTGTGTGATAATGAAGTGTGGGAACTAAGGACCATGTTAGGGTTTTGAGTTAATATTCTCTATTCTTCTAGCTACAATAATGGCTTTGTCCAAATAATTGGATTTAACCATTCTTACCTCGCTTTGGATTTATGAACTTATATTTGAGATGTAGATATTTCACATTAGATATGTTATTGTGGTCATTATAAACACCAACTTATATGTGGTCCTATAAAAAATTATAATTTTCATAAAGGTGGTCATTATATACACCTTATATGTGGTCCTATATACACATTATAACTTCGCCATGAATCTCTACTCTTCTAGATACAATAATTTCTTTGTCCAAAGAATTGGTTTTCATCATTCTTAACTCACTAATTGTAATATACCTAGGGAAGGATAATATGGGGTACCTATGGAGGTATCCAAGATGAATATATCATGTAATGTGTGCCTAAGGGGGAATACTTAATGCAAAGTGTCCTTAAACAATGGAATAAGCACAATAAGTAGTTTTACAAAAATAATATAATAATGAGGGGTTAGTTGGCATAGACCTTTAGGAATACTCATGAGAAAGTATAAATACACACGAGTATCATTGAATTGAGGTATGTTGGATGAAATGTATTGTATCAAGCATGGATTATGGAGTGATTCCTTCCTTAAGGAGTATTTGATGGTTTTTCCCTACCTTAAGAGTTCTCTATATCTTGGTTTTATTTTTATGGTGAATGTATTTTGTTTTTTTTTAGTATAAATGTTGTATATATTTCTTGTAATCCAGTTTCTAGGTTAAGGATCACTATACTAATTTGGATTTATGAACTCGTATTTAAGAGCTATACCTTTCACGATATATATGTTATTGTGGTCATTATAAACACCAACTTATATGTGGTTCTATAAAACATTATATTTTTCATGAAGGTGTTCATTATATACACCTTATAGCTTCACCACAAGTCTCTACTATTCTAGCTACAATAATTATTAATGTCTTTGTCTAAAGAATTCATTTTCAACATTCTTAAATCACTAATTTGGATTTATGACCTCATATTGAATATGTATATATTTCACACGTGACTCCATAAGAAGAATTAAGTACCAAGGGTATATTGGTTGGATGAGGCAAGTGCATGGGATAGATGCTTTCTAGTCCATGTGAGATAGTGCACCAAATATACATGGTTACATTTAGATAAAAATAAATTTGATAGATAATAATTCATGTCAAATCCTACAAAATTATGTCATTAGAAGATAATTTATCTTTTAAATTGGCCTATCCTTCCTCAAACTCTTTAGGTAGTGATCACAGTTCAACTTTATTACATTAAAGTGCACTTGTGGATCACAATTGAAATATTACGTCTTCGATAATCCTTGTAAAAAAAATTAATGATAATAAATAAATTTGAATTCGCTTCCATATGACACTTTTTGAAGTATGCATCAATTCGAGAATGCACTTTCTTTGAATGCTCAAGAATCATAAGAGAATGACTCGTCTTATATTATCACTCTATTAGAGTTTTTTGTATTTTAACTTGGTATGCTTATTGCACATTAACTATATCTTTACTTTGCATGCTTTGGATATGATTGCTCCCCACTTTGTATTTAGGATTTTCTCCTTAGCTTATGACATTTCCAACCAAGAAGCCTTATGAACTACATACAAAAAATATTTTGAATACAACTAAGAGCTTTTTAATGTTTATGTTAAGAGAGACCATAAGATCTATGTATATCATCAAAAAGGGCCCTTGGTTTGATAGAGTACCCTTTTAATATTTTTCATTAGACAAAAAAAAATGGCAAAGACTTCCATTTCACTTCCTTATTAACTCAAGGTCTAAGTTCTTACAATAGATAGTAGAGGGAGTCCCACTCATTTGTTTGCAGGGATATCAATATGGTTTAGTGTTAGGAAGATAAGGAAGGAATTCTCCCCCATTTACAAATCGCTATGGAATAAGAGGATTTGTATAATTTGTGGTTAAACATACGGATTTACAATCTCAACACACAAAAATCTATAATTATAGTTTGCATGGTACAATTTTATAAGAGGAATATATAGCATCCTAAAGTGCCTTGATAAATACATGTTCTTGTATCAAAATATTCTTATGTATGAAAATCATGGATCTAATCCTACTCAATTTATGGCCATAGACATTATATCTCTCCATCATCTTGTATTTGTTAGCAATGTTGATATAGGATATAATCCTTTCATCCCTAGGTCTCACTATTTACTTGATGTTTCTCAATAGAATATCCCAATCTCTTGTATGATATCCATCGAGACTAGAATTTGACTCCATTACCAAGGGGGGTAATGGTTAGTACTACAATTCCATTTAAATATTAATTAAGGAGCTTTGTAGTTTTCATATAAGTAAGTTTTTCACTGCGTTGATGTTCTCTTACAACACCCATATACATATGCCATAGTACTTTTCTCTGCATACTATAAGTCTTTTTTATCAAACAAAGGAGATCAAGTGTGTCTCTCACTCTAGTATCAATTTCTAGGGCTTTTGCTACAGTTTATGTTTTTTAGAGAATATTTTTGCAATGGTTGTAAAATTTATCTATCACAATATTATGTTGTTTTGTAACCCTCTACCTCAAACTTAGGTTCTTACTCAGGGTTAAATTATCCAAGGAACTCAAACAATTTGTGTACGTCTAGGTTTAATATTTTTCCCAACCATATGCAATTTTTCCCAATCAAAACAAGGGTTTAATATATATTTTTTACAGTTGAAAAATGAGGCATTTACTAAATTGACAAACATGGATCATGGATCTAATCCTAGATATTCTTATGTATGAAAACCATGGATCTAATCCCACTCAATTTATGGCCAGAGACACTATATCTCTCCATCATATTGTCTTTTTTAACAATGTTGATATAGAATATAATCCTTTCATCCCTAGGTATCACTATTTCCTTGATGTTTCTCAATAGGATATCCCAATTTCTTGTATAAAATCCATCGAGACTAGAATTTGATTCCATTACTAAGGGGAGATCATGGTTAGTGCTACAATTCCATTGTTTAACCTTAATTAAGGAGATTTTATAGTTTTCATATAAGTAAGTTTCTCATTGTGTTAATGTTCACTTACAACACCCATGTACATATACCTTAATACTTTCCTCCACATACTATGAGTCTTTTTTATCAAACAAATGTGCTCTGGGGTGCCTCTCACTCTAGTATCAAATTCTAGGCCTTCCGCTACAGTTTATGTTTTTTTAGAGAATATTTTTGCAATGGTTGTAAAATTTATCTATCACAATTTTATGTTGTTTTGTAACCCTCAACCTCAAACTTAGGTTCTTACTTAGGGTTAAATTATCCATGGAACTCAAACATTTGTGTACATCTAGGTTTAATATTTTTCCCAACCATATGCAATTTTTCCCAATCAAAACAAGGGTTTAATAGATAGTTTTTTACAATTAAAAAATGAGGCATTTACTAAATTGAAAAACATTGTGAGGTTGTATTTGTCTCCTTTGAGTTGTAATTGTATTATCTAGCTCGATTGGTCTCCATATTTGCCTTGATTGGTTTGTATTTTTCTCCTTCGATTCAATGTCTATAGAGTGAGATTAACTTGTTTATCGAGTGAGATTGACTTCCTTGACAAAATGTTGTGTTGAACTACTCAATGGAATGAGGAATGTGAGCTCGACCTTCTCACGAAATGAGGAATATGGGATCGACCTACTCAAATGAGGAATGCATAATGTTGGTTTGACTCGCTCACAGAATGAGGAATGTGGGCTCAAACATGCTCACAAAATGAGGAATATGGGCTCGAACTTGCTCACAGAATGAGGAATTTTGTGAGATCAAACCTACTCATGGAATGAGGAGATTTGTGGAATCAAACCTACTTATGGAAAGAGGAATGTTGTGGGCTCAAAATTTCTCGTGCATTCTCACAAAATGAGGAATATTGTGGGCTCAAACCTACTTGTTGAATGAGGAATTAATGTGGGATTAGTGGATTAATGCATGGCATATATGGTATATATATATATTATATTTTATATGGTATATAGTATAAGTTTAGTATGGAATATATGGTATATAGTATAATTTTTGTACATATTTATGCGTGCCCTTATTTTAAAATTCATATATAAAAGGTTTCAATATACACATCCATATATCTAACTTGGTGCTTACCTCATTATTTGTAAATATACATAATTAAGTCCATGTACATGCATAAATGTAAAAAAATGGCGATATGTTGTTAACAATCTTTAAAATAAATACCCCACATAGGGTGCCAACCCCTGCCATTCCCTAGGATGATCCATAGCCTCATGTAACACAAGGCATCCAAACTGTCAACATGATGCCACATCCTCCATTCATGGCACATAAGAATCATGTAGTCTATTTGATCTCCTGCACAGAAACTAAGGAGGGAAGCATGTGGCTTGTATGCATTGATTTATTGCATTACATGGATCGTTGGGATAGAAGGTTAACTCTGGTTCTGGAATGGAAATGTTCTCCTATGAAGGTACCAAAACCAATCATGTAATTAACTCTTGACATGATAAGGATTGTAATGGGCTATTAAGACATTAAGGAAGTGTCCGGAGACCAAAAAAAGAGAGACCATCCTACATTTGTTACAATTAAACCTAAAGCATTGTTTCCTTCTAGAGAGAAATGGTCATGACTATTTATTTGCTGCAGAAAGTCAAAGTCAACCACCGTCTAGTGCTTCTTATGGCTGATTGTGGAAAGGAAAATAAAGGGGGGACATCCAAAGCCCTAACCCCTATCACATCCCACATGAGGCGAGGAGTTTATATGGTGCATGTTTACAAGAGAAATATCTCAGAGAACATTCAGTCTGTCATCAATGAGGTAAAGGAAGAATAAAGGTTTGAGAGGCAGTATCTCAGATGAAGAAATTAATCGAGAATTTGAAAATTGGATAGAAAACCCATACAACACCATAGCGTGAACCTCCTTGTTTTAGTGCATTTTGGAAAAGCTTTGTATCCATAAGTATATGATAGTTAAGGCACCTATTAAGAGGGTAGAAGCATACAAAGAAATCTTGTTGCAGCAAGATGCAATGCAAATTTAACTGGATAGTCTGACAGAGCAATTCAACGACATGAAGAGGGCCATGAAGCTAATTGTTGTTGGTTTGGGCATACAGGTTTGTGTCCTCACTCTAATTGTTTTCCTGAATCCCTGCCACTAGCCACACTGGAGGTTTTGGTGACAACCCTCAGTAACAGGTTTTTCTTCTTTCTTTTATTATGTTTTTCAATTAGGAAATGTTATCTAAATCATTCCTATTGCATTGACTAGTCTTGTATAAAATTTTTGTTTAGATTAATCATCAAAGACCCGACTACTTGATTTTTTTTCTTACTTACCCTTGGGGGTAGATACATTTGGGTTACTCCTCAACAATTCTTATGCACAACTCTATGGATCGTTTTCTAATTAAGAGGGTCAATATATGTGTTTTTTTATGGTTATGATTATAGATGTATGTACTCTTTTACCAGGAAATCAAAGGTTCCTCTATCTTATCTACAAAAAAACAATATTTAAAATAAATACTGAGGACAATTAATGACAACATGATGTGCTCCCTCTTTGTTAACATCCAAGTCGGAAGGTTATTGTTTATAACAAAAACTATCCAAACAAAGTAATTGGTTCTAAGATATCCAAATGGGATGACACCATCAACTTCCATTGAAATTCTAAAATTACAAGGTTTTTCATTAAAAATGGGCCATATTTCCTCGATGTCTCTAAATTCAAAACCATCTCCTTGCATTGTTTGCATGACACCATCTTCACTTCTTTGACATGCAAGATAGTTCATAAATTGTGTCATGATTTTGCACATGAACAAACGTTGGAAACGTGGAATTATGGGGATATGATAACTTTCTAGGGCACCTTATTTGTTACCTAATCAATACTATGTATACTAATTCCACATTCAGGGAATTTAATTTTTTATGCATGTTTTCCATAATATATATGATGATTAGGACATGCATCAATTGTGTTATACTCCATTCCTATATATTTTAGGATGTCACACATTTCTTATATTGATGGTGGTAAGATCCTATCAACTAACAATTTAAAAGAAAAAATAAATTAATATATTGAAAAATCAAAATTAAGGGCCTAGATATTACATTCACAAACAATAATAATTATATACATAAAAATATTGCATACCTTAACACCTGCATCATTCCTGTGTTTGAAATAACGCTCATTATATTCAAGTTAGTAGCAACAAATGAGTAGAGAGAAGACTTGTCTTTGAGTCTTTGTATAATTATTTTTGTGCCTTATCAATAAGAGATACATCATGAATGTCGTCATAGATGATGCATTCCCATCCATGGAAACAAGTATGCCATGGATTAACCTATTTATTCCTTCATTATCAATAATAATAGGGTTATTTTCTTCCATAGTATCATCTTCAATTTCATCACCCTCACCATATCTACTACGAATTGTAGCATGTGTAATTCCAATCAAAGGTCTTGTCTTTGTAATAATCACACAAAAAATACAATTAGTGTTGAAAAAAAGTATTAAACTATTGAAAATTGACAAAAAAACATATTTTTGTTATCTTACCAAAGGGTGATATTCCTTTCCACCTTCCAAGTGCCCATTCTCTAAGTTGAATTAACCACTCTTCTTATCTTTATGCCTTAATGCATTGCAAACAAGGGCAATAAAACTTTCCATCACCAATATCATGAAGATTGGGATGATTATGATCAGATGTTTTATCATGATTGCTAGTTTATGTAGAAGAATTGCATTCACTATAGGCTCAATGTATATAGTGTCTTTGTATACACAATCAAGAAAAAATGTATATAATCATTTCAGTTAGATGCACTATCACCCTAGTTAGCGTTACTTGACATTGTTTTCTATCTCAACAAAATACAAAAATCATTCATTGACACAATAAGAATAAATCAAAGAATTTCACAAATAGAAATTTAAAAATGTATTAACAAAATTTAACTTTATGACATCCTCTTCATAGGGGTAGTATTTGAAAATATATGTGTGTTAAATGTGGTAATATATATGATGCACAAACATCAACAATCAACCCTAATTTACTAAGTTAAACAAGAAATAGTTCAAAGAATATAAACATACTTGCAATAAAAAACCATAGAGAGTACATGATGAAGAAATGTCAAATATAAATTCTATTAATTCAAAAATAAATTATAGTTTCACGGATAATCTCAAACCAAAGAAAAAATTATAAGTAACCAAATTTCACCTTCTCCCAATTTCTCTAAAAAAACGTATTGTTTTATTTTTCCTTATTGACGTTTCAATGTCACGGAAAAGAAAAAAAGACCTAAACCTATAGTGACATTGAAAGTAGAAAACAAACATTGAATATTTTTAAAAGCATTAAACGTCGAATATTGGACATTCAAGCAACGTTTAATTATGTATTGGAGTCGTTTAAGTGATGTTGAGATGGCAACATTGCTTAAGCAAATTTTATCTAGAAATGATGTACAAATATCCTCTAACTTTCTGCCCATTTGACTTACATTCAATGTTAAAAGTTGGATTTATCATTAAACATCAATTGAAATCTCAAATTCCCCTCCCCAAAAAATGTAGTAGTGAGGTTAGCCCCTCCTCTAGGAGTGGGTCCCACTCTGCCTTTATGACTTGACCTAACCCCTCTTATAGAATTGGTACTAATCTTTAACATGGTTGATAACTAGTAAACATATGAGTGTAAGTCCTCCAAATGTCCTAAGATTTGGAGGGGGTGACTAGGATTTGAAGAATTCAATGAAGGAATCAATAAATTCCTTTGTGAATTGAGAAATTAAAAATGGGTTAGTATACCCCTAGGACACTCTATCAAGGTGCAAGAAATTTAGATCAAAGTAGGCGCCTTCTAATTGAACTTCCTTGGAGGGTACAACCTAACTGAAGGTATGGAAGATATTAGTTATAATGACCCCATGGGAAATCATCCAAGGTGATGAAATCCAAGGAGGGATACAAAGGGGATGCATTATCTATCTCAGGTGTTATTCACAAACCCTACAAGCAAGTCACATATGTGTAAATCATAGGAGGTGACTACTAAGTTACATCTTCGCTATAAATAATTAGGGAGAATAGTTATTGGTCAAATGCACACACCTTGGGTATTCATAGACATGAAAATATATTTCAAAATCTCCCTAGAAAAGTGTAAACCCATTGTTTGGTATGGAGGAGGAATCCCACACACCTCTATAGTTGGACCTAGTGCTTAATGTTTGTGTTAGAGTCGTTTTCTTGAAACAACTTCTTGCTAATAAAGGACTTGAACACTCGATTGTTTTATTTATAGTTTCATATTTTTGGGTTACCCTAGAAGGTTCACTCACAACACCTACTTCCAAGACCCTAGCTTGATTTAAAGGTGAATGTTATTTAACAAAACCAAACAACATTGTGCTCACCACACCATCTCATGAATTGATGTTGGTGTGGGTGTCATAAGCTATTGATCCAAAAGGTTGTTGATTTAAGAAAGTTTTAATTAATTGGTTTTAAAATGTGGTATTTGATAAAATCAAGTGGGAATGCTCAACAAACACTTGGTTAAATAAAGTCAATTAATTTTTAAGGTTATTATGTAATGTGGCTTATTTTAAGGTCTTACTCTTAGTGGGACAACCAAGCCATATATTTGAGATGTGTGATCATGTAACTTTCTCAACATAGATAAAATGATAGTAAAATATTTTCAAAACTAGTAAGGAGACAGACATTAGGGGAATTTTGATGGAAAAAATGAGTCTAAAAAACCTACTATCAAATTCAACTTTACAAGAACCAATCAAATCCTGAAAAATGACATCATCCCTTATGGTTGTGAAGGCATTGCTTGCGTTAAAGTTATTTACTTGTCAAATTATAAATGGTGGATAAAAACTCATAGTTAACCATATTAATAATGAAAAAATTACTTATAAATTACTTTATATTTTACACAATACTCTTAAAATATTGTCATATATAAAATAATTTATATACACATAAAGTACTATGAATTATGTGACTTATTGGATATGTTATATTATAGTTATATTTTAAATTATAACAAGATACGTGATACTATCATGTACTCTTAAAAATAATATGCTATATATGAAATAATTTATATACATATAAAGCAATTTAATGCACTCTAAATAATGTGACTCGTGTCCTTTGGGATATGTTATATTATAGTTATATTTTAAATTATAACAATATAGGTGAAACCATCATAAATATATCCAAAAGATATATATTATATCTTATATTCATTATAAGAAATGTAATAGATATTATGTTATATTATGATAAAGATAGCATATTTGATATTAGATTTAAATAATGAGTAGATTAAAATTTAATATTGAATATGTAAATTCAATTTTTGTTAGTTGATTCGGTTAGGGTATGGGTCTTGACAATAGGGCAAATCGGGTTCAATTGCTCTTAGGGATGAGCTAGTTGGGAGGAGACGCCAAAAAATCTAACCATGTTAAGGGTTGGTGTGGCCCAGGATGGGTGCGATCTCTAGGTGACTTTGACAGATTAGATACCATGTTCTTAACCAAGCGTTCATTGTTGTCGGCCACGAGTGACCAGAAATTTAACCAAAAAATATTTGAATACGTAAATATATTTTTAAAAATAACTATTAATGTAAATTATTTTATATGCTTCACTAGATGTAAAGTGATTAATTTCGATTTTTGAAGGAATAACATTCGATCCTGAACAACATCCATGATCTGCATCAACAACCACGATCTATGGGGTTATCCACGATCTGCGTGAAGCTTTGAACCTGCGATTCGGAAGGAACAACCTGTGATTGCATGCACTCCATTGCATGAACAGGAACAACCTGCGATTTGCATCTGAAAGGGTTGGTTGTGTTGATTGTGCTGACTGTGTCATTACTAGTGGGCTGATCCAAAAAGCAATCTCGAAGCAGATTGAACCCTTTCCAGATCTGCATGCAGAGGATCATTAGAGAAATTCTTTGATCGATTGAATGTTTTGGAATTGATCAGGCCCAAGGGTGGATTCACAAATGGATCCTCCTCTAGATACAAGCCCAGAGGACCGCCATCGAACCTTAGATGAAGCATTCAGAGCTCTAGTGGCCTCTATACTTCCTCCATCTTCCTCTGGCCCGGACTCCAGCGACGCTAACTTCGTCAAAAGAGTTGTCACCCCTAGAATCTAGATCAAGTCAGAAGCTTCAAGACTGAAATCCCTTGCATTGAGCGAGAGAGGCCTAATAGGGAAGTTCATCGGGATTTGGTCATCGCCAAAAACAAGGGATACATAGATAAATAAGAACTAGATTCCCTTGATCAAAGGCGGTCTTCAGCACTGCTTCTACGGAAAGGAATTCTTCACATTTCTTTTTGAAAATAAAGAATACAAAGACCTCATCTTCAGGAATGTACCCTACTTCATGGGCCCCCTAGGTTTATACCTAAATCAATGGAGCTTATCCTTTGATCCAGAGAAAGATGTGCCATCAACGGTTTCGGTATGGGTTCTCCTGCCACACCTCCCCTTGCACTGCTGGAATGATGAAACTCTACAAGCAATCGAAAACTTCCTTGGAAACTACATTGACAAAGCGGAACCAAAGGGGCCTTTGTTCTCCTGCGCAAGGATCTGTTCTCCTACGCAAGGATTTGCGTGGAAGTAGATCTAGAAAAAGGGATACCAAAAGTTATAAACTTGTTTATGGACAGATGGGAACACATGCAAAAAGTAGACTACGAACAATTGCCTTTCAAATGCAAAAAATGTCATGAATACAGACATTTTGTCAAAAACTGCCCAAAAGTGGCCCAAGAAACTTCAGAAAAAAAATAGGATGGAGGATGGAAGCAGGCCAAAAGAGGATCACCAGACCCATCACCAAGTGAACCACAACTAATGAAAAGCAAGTAAATGCATCAAGAAGGAAAGGAAACCTCGACAAACAACCAATTTCATGTGTTGCATATGGAAGAGGGAGAGATCCCATCCTCGGAAATCAGATCAGCAGAAGTAGAATAAGAAGAGACTCCTAGAGCTATAAGTTCTCTTCCCACGTCTCCAAGAATTGAAAGGACTGAAAAATATCTTGAAATATCCACAACACCAAGGGGATCCTGAGCAGATATGGTAAAACACAGCAAAGTAGCACAACAAGGCTTCTCCCCAGACCATTTGCCTCCTTACTCACAGGAATTGCACAAGGTAACTATGCAACCAAACACTAGAGGGACAAAGTCGCACAAATACCACAGAGAACAGGAAGCGGAAAGAGAACTAGAATTGGGAAGACAACGGAGCCTTTAAGAAGCAAAACTTTTGCAATACCCAAGAAACCCAGTAGGGACAAAAATGGATAGCGAGTCCCGAGCAGGATCTCAGTCAATTAAGAAATGATGAAAGTCATCTCTTAGAACAGTAGTGGATTCACAACAAAATTTCAACCCAAAATCTGACACCTTGCATGTTTGAATTTTGACACTTCTCTGTCGCATTTTCGACACATACACTTTTTTTGCCATCGGTGACATAACGTTGGATATTCGACAGCCTACCAATGTGGGTCGAAGATCCGACACACCATGGTGTCGCCTATTCGACAGTTTTCTCCTCCAAAGTGTCAATCAAAACTTTCATAAACCGTCGAAAATCCGACGCCATCTGACACTTGAAGAATCGGCCCTCCGACGGGAAAAAGAGTCGGAGGAATGGCGATGCCTTCGATGTTTTTATCCAGAAAGTGTCGAATGTTCGACTCCCTCCGACACTTGAAGAGTCAGCCTTCTGACGAGAAAAAGGGTCGGAGGCATGGCGACAGCGTCGGATATTCAACTCAGCCCGACACTTAAAGCGTGAATCGTCCGACGGTCTAAAGCATCGGAGTCATGACACTGCCGTCAGAAGTTTTCACTGAAGAGTCGGAAGACCGTCGAAAAATTGACGCCTGTTGGTAGATTTAACAACAACAAAAATTGAAAGATTTCACTTAGATATAGCGATTTGATAACAATTCTGGGCCAGGGAGTTGGTGGCTTACAGAGGAACTTCCTCTAGCAAAGCGTTCAACCTTCCCCTAGGCTAAATTGTTGTATGTTAAAGTAGGCTCCTCCAAGGAAAAACAACAATTTTGCATATGGTCCCTCAAAACAACGATTTGTCATGCATGTGGGCTCAGGATTTGGTGATTTGAGTAGTAATTTCCTTCCCCAGCAAAGCCTATTGTCCTTCCAAACTAAATTGTGGATATTCCAATGCACACATGTCATCATGCACAACAATTTGCTTCTACTAAGCTCACATAACTATTTAACTCTAAATGGCGACTCCAGGTTGGATGTTCATTGATGTTTTTACTTGTCTTTGCTTCCAAAATGAATCATTGTGTGTGTTGGTGTCTATCTTCTCTCAAAGACAACAAGTTACCTTCCTAAAGCTAAATCACTATGTATCCTTGCTCAGCTGCCTTTCAAAGACAACGATTCCCTTTGTCGTCACTTGGACAGCAAAATAGTGACAAGTGGATCCCTAGGAGAGGCTGGAAATGTAGTTAAAACATTGATCTCCATTATAACCCAATTTATCCAAATTTATCATGCATTTCCCTTTGTAATTTATTATATAGGCTTTCCATTTTTATGCTTTGTGTTGCTGTTGTGTTTTCTACAGGCTGGGAGCATGAGTTTATAGCATCCAATCCTTTTGCAGCTAGTGAATCCATTTATTTTCCTGGAGAGATGGCAACAGATCTTTTATGAAAGATTTATTTATAAGAAGACCAATGATCAGTCGGTTAATGCCTTTGATGCAGTGAATGGAGTCTATGAAGGCTTTGGCTGCTAAAACAAATAGATCTTGAAGTCGAGATATCTCACAATCTAATAATAAAGTATTTTCTAGAAGAAGCGAAACTCTATAAGGCTTCACAATTGCTTTTTACTACAAGCAAACATAATGTTCTATTATAACCAGCATCGGTGGCTAAGTGTTAATCACAACGATTACCATCTAACTACTTTGTATTAGATATTATGCACGTGGCAAGGAATGCCTTATTGTCTATGACTTTGTACAAAGAGGCAATATTTAAGAGGGCCTTCATATTGAAGAGCACAAACCAATGATTCCATATAAATACTGGTTTACAATGACTGTGGAGTTGCAGGAGCATTAGATTGGCCCACTTTTGACAAGCAAAATGAAGCCCACGAAAAAGTTAATCACAAAAATAAATTGTATGTTTTTTCAAAGTTTTTGCTTAAAACTCCTACTCTAGCTTTGTTAATGCATTCTAATGATGTTATTAAGTTATGGCATGATATGTTGGATCCTACACACTAGGGTGGTGGATCCAGAATCAATGCTAAAATCAAGTTAAATGCAACATAATTTCACTCTATGATTGTTCAATAGAAGAGACAGGTGATTGCCTTTGATCCTTTAAATAGTTGTTTGGATTCTGGTAAATGTATGCTTGCTTGTCCTTTTATGACTGGTTGAGAATCTATAAATGTTTGTGAATTTCCTCTTGCAATTACAATGCTGAATCATGTGGAAGCACCATTATCTGCAAATCAATGGATCTAGAAAAATATGTCATGCGAAGAATATGCTCTGATATAGGCTTGCCTATGGATTCACAGGGGAAACTTATCAAATATATTACTATGTCTTCTTTGGATTTATGGTAAAATGATGGGTGAATTCTAGGGTTTCATGCACATGCAATATTGATGCTAGAATTGTTGGAAGAACACAAGCACAAGGAGGATCTAGGGTTTGCTTGGTTGCTCCATTGGTAAAGTTTGGTTAAATTATGCTTCTATGGATTGAATGGCGGTTGTAATGTTCTTTTTTCTCTGAATTAGGGATTTTTACCAGCTTTTGTCAACTTTTACATGTTATAAAACATCATCTTGGAGGATTTTTCTCTTGTTTGTCCTTAGATCTCTGAATTTTTCCCTAATTAGGATCCTCCAACAAACCCTAGAGGTTGTTTTTGGAAGTCCTGGTTGGTGAGGCTTAGGGAAATATTCCAAGAGGGAGGTTGATCGCCATCCCTCATGGCCTTGGGTTCGAAGTAAATTTCACAAAAACCTAAGATTTGTCATTTTGATCAAAATGTAGTATTTCATGTGTAAATAGACGCATTTGCGTGATTAGTGTATTGTTAGATTAGATATGTGTTTTTATGAACTAGAAAACTTTAGAAATTTATAAAATTCAATAATCCAAAAATAACAACAATTTTCAAATTATAAGCCACCCTCAAATTTTGGTCTGCCTATTTATCCCTAAATCCTCCAGTGCGTCACCTATCTTCTTGTCTACATCCATGAACTTGAGAAGCAACCTAAAAAAACCAGTCAAAAGTCAGAGTTAGGGTTTCATATTTGACATGTTTCAGGGGTTGGGATAATTTGGCCTTGATAAAAGGTTATTTTATGCCTTACAACGACCCCATTTAGTTGTTTAGTAGGGAACTTTAGGGACACTTTCCTTATTGATCAATGTTACTATTTTTTCTAGCCCCAAAACCTATCAAAAAGACCTGCAAAATCAACCAAGTTAGGGTCATATTTGAGTTATGGGGAAATCTCAACAATATAATTGAATTTTGCCTTCCAAAAGCATTCTTTTCAGGCTAAGGAGTACTTGTATAAACCCTTAAAAGGATGGTTAGCTCAGCTGGTAATTCATGTTGATATACAGTAGTATTTATAGTTAATCTAAATGATGATAATAATGCCTATGTGCTGAAACATGATGGTTGTTAATACTTACACTTGCTAGCTGATAAAATTGTCTACTAATGTTGATTTCAAAGAAAAGTGGTTTAAATGATAATGCTATGTTGGTTATGATTCTAAAATAGCTTTTTCTGCCCTATATCCTTGGTGTGGCTATGAAACACTTATGCTTTACAACAATAGCATATCGTGCACAGACCTAGAAAACACCACTAACTTATACAAGAAATTTACAAAAGATCAAAGATATGCATGCTTTACCGATGGACCAGCTAGCAAAGAAGTTCCAGAATCTGCAATAGAAACACAACCTCCAGCATAGAAACCTGCAACAAAATGTTCATAAAATGCCATCAATATTTTCATAAGATTCCTTAAGAAGCAATCATGTGCCCAAATGAATAAGATGGACTATATGCTGACCTGTTGATTGATCATCAATGAGGAAGTCTCCCATGTCAAACTGAAGGAAATATAAAAATCGATTTATTAGAGTATATTAATCCCATGACATACCTACTAGTAACTATATTGACTCATACAATTAACATGGTATGCATGTGTTTATCCTTAAATACAATCAATCTTAAACCTAGAAAACTAACATGATTCTATTACATACCTTCCAGTAACCGTTTCGAGTAACAGGAGCATTTTGATTTTTACCCTTGAAGTGATTAGGATCAACACCACCAAAAGTCATGGCTGCAAATGGGATTTCTTCAATAAAAACATATTTTCCTTGGGAAAGAACATCGAAACTGTTTCCAACAAATGTGAAAATGTTTCCTTAAGCGAAAAGATGTCATACCAAATCCAGTGATCTATCATTCTAAATCGATAAAAATGACTGATACTCTTTTTCAGGCCGTGGATACCTCTGGAAGATTGCCTGAAAACAACAAAAATAAACAGTTTTTATAACTTAACCATTCAAACAATGCCTTCCAAAAATAAAGTAGCAAATAGATCTTTATTTTTTCAAGCAGATCTCAATACTTTGTTACCATAATTAGCAATGCAGTCATTCTTCTTTTGTATTCCAGGGTTGAGATGTTTGCTCTAAGTGACCACTTTAAACTCGGTGATAAATTGGAAGCAATACAAAAAGATATAGATGCCTAATAAAATATTTGCATAAAGAAGACTTTGTAACAAATTAGCAATTATGAGTAATAAAGTGAACAGTGATGTTGGGGTGAAAAGTTACAATGGAAACTGAAAATACCAATGTGTACCATGCCCAAATCACAACCTACAAGGATAAGCACAAATATAAACATAGGTTTAACACTACACAATCAACCATCAAAGTTGAACAAGATATGAGACTAAGAAACAAATTACAAAACTACTAGGGAAAGATAAACTGGGACAGATAACAATATACTCATGTGAAATAATAGGGAAACAACGCTTCAGATACTATTTTCCTCACAAGTCTATCTATCTTTTTCTGTCTTTTGACCTTTCATATTCCCATCAAAATCAAATGCCTATCAAATTTCTTGTAATGAAATGCCTACATTTAATTTTGTTGTCGTAGCTATATGGTATTGGTAAAGTATTACCAATGGGCCAGTTATCATGATAAATCAAAATATTTAAGGTAATTGTTTAGATCAGATAGAACAAATTTCACCTCAATGTATGGTAATCATCATCATCAACTAAATGTATGTGTGTGCACATGCATAAATACCCAATACACAGCTCAATCAAACAAAAGAAAACATAATTATACCTTGATTTGTGGATCTTCACACTGTCTTCTTATGCTTTACCTTTCAAAACATCATTCAACATACTTCATTTTTTGTCTCGTTGCAATAGTTTCATGTTAGGACCCATCAAATATAATTATGTTTGTTTATGAAAATAACAAAACCAATCTAAATAAATACAATTCTGTTACAATGTAAATTACAATACTATTCAACTATTCAAGTAAATTAATTGTTAAGAATATATCACCTAATAAAACATGGATAACCAAAAATACTATGTATATAAGGCCATCGATCTAATCAAAACTTTATTTCTTGCCTCTTAACTATGGAAATGTTTCTCAACGCTATATGTAACAAGTTCCAATGGAGGAGTCAAATAGCAGTAGTGAAAATTACACAGTAAAAATATAGAAATAGATGTTTTTTAATGTATTCTTCCTTACCATTCATTAAGCTCCTCTATGTTTCGAGAATAATTTAATATTCTCTACTAAACAGGACCAACCATGTGAATTTGGAAGCTCTTATGGCCCCTCCCCCCCCCTCACATCACTCTCAACTCCCCAAACCCAATGCATATACTTTCAAATAACAATTTATTTCACTATTTCACAATGCAAATAACAATGCATCTACAATACAAATTATTTCACTCAATAGTTGAAAGATGCTTTCATTAAATCATTCTTTAAAACATTCATTAAACCATTCAATCATTCAACAGCTGAAAAAACCATTCATTAACTCATTCATTAAAACATTAATTTAGTCAATGGCAGAAGAAGAAAAAAATATGTAAACCATTCAGTAAAGCATTCATTCAAACATCCATTCATGAAACAGAGGGAAAAACCATTAAATTTTTATTTTATAAATAAGAATTACTCAAAATTTGTTTAGTCACTTCCTTTTTACTTTTCTTCTTTTTAAATATTTAGTTAGAGTCACATTTTCGGGAATCTGATCATCGGTATCCCTACTAGTCTGCTCGCAAGGTTGAACTTCAGGCGAGGGGCGATGAATTTCTGCAATAATGTCAAAATCTTTCATTAATATATTTATATTTTGATAAATACGAGTAATTCATTTAAAAAACATTACGAATGTGTGTTTTTACCTGCCATGTGCACATCAACATGTTCAACATTATCTCGTACTGGCCCAACCTGTTCCGTGTTATGGTCTGCAGCTACATGCTCTACAGTTGAATTGTGTAGAATTAGAATTAATGTTCATCATCTGTAATGGTCTATAAAAAACAGTAGCACATTAATAAATTCATTACTAGGATGAGAAGCATGATCTTCGTTTGGTTGGTCATGTACTACATCCTCGACATGGACAGGATCATTACTTTCCTACACAAAAAGGAATAAATAATTTGTGTTAGTTTATTTATAAGGAACAAATTGCATGAACATTAATAAATTATCATTAAACTATACAGTTTTCACATACCTGGGCACCAGATGGATCAGCAGAAGATCGTGCAGTCTTCCCAGAAAATCTTCTTCGGTGTTCAACAACAGCGTCAAAGCCCTGTTCGAAGCCAAGCTTCATGTAATCCGCACTGGTAAATTCTTTGAACTGCTCGGCCTTCATATTTGCATGATGTCATTAATTTTAAATCCTTTTGTCAGAACAAAACAAAAATAATAATGTGTATGATATTTGGATGCAGATTCGGGTTTTGCGATACTTACATATTGGGCCGCCAAGTTGGAGTAACCACCAGGCCCAAGCTTGTGTTGGCCAATTTTTTCAATTCTTGCCTTTGTGGCCTTAGATGTGTCTGAGAGCCTAATTAAGTTTTTAAATACATTAGTCGATGTACCAAAATTGATATAAAAACTAGTGATAATAAGGCTTACCACTACATTTTGGAATGTATTGCATACCTCCCTGTTCCACCTAGTGGTATCTTTCCTGATTTTATTAGGCCCTTCTCTTTTCCATCTTCCACCAGGGCTTTCCACTCCATAGATGGAATGTTTGGAGGGTGCTCATTCCTAGGATTCTTCCCTAGGTGAACCCTATATTGGTCTCGAACAATCTTCAGATGTTTTCCAGCCTTCTGTAGTACCTTCGATGTAACGAAGGTATCTTTTCCGAACATACTAACCAAGCAATTAGTTAGATCATCCTTTAAAGCTTTTGGCTACTTGTTCCACATTGTGCGGATGGTGGGCCCGAATATCTCCAAGGCAAAATCATTCATATGTTTATAAAATATATCATTTCCTGCAAAACATTAATGCCATCATTAGTCAACAATAGAAAATATTATCGGTATATTAGACACAAATTATAAAAACTAAATTGAACAATCTATAATGACCTGGGATCCTCTCTATATTTATTGGAACCAGTTCTTCATTCACCAAAAATGTACACACTATTGAACCAGTGCTAGTCACACGAGAATATCCAGGAAATGCTTCCACATCTCTATCTAGCCCTGCATCCACCCCTTCTTCTGCAACATCTGTTGTGGGTGGGGCAACATCGGTTGCACCCTCCACTGCCCTTGGCAGTGTTGCAAAACGTGTTGCTGATTGTTCAGTGGACAATATGGGAGCAGTATGTGGTGTACATGGAGTGGTTTGGTCACTGGGACCAACATTGCCTTGACCACCACTGATAATCTCCATAGCGCGTTGTAAATTCAAACCATTGTTTTATAAGTTCAACAGCATATAAAATCAAATATTATAAAGTTTTTATAAATGAATTTACATTTTTATTCGATAACTTATGTCCACTTGTTTATGTTGCTGTAAAAAATTGAATCCTTTGTCCGAGCCCTTCTATTAGTGGAACTGCCAATTTCAGACGAATCAGTTCCTCATTTTTTTTCCCTTGTCCTTTGTAGCACCCTCATCGGGTCTACAGACTCTCTAATTTCACTATCTCTCATCAACCGAGAGACCTCATTCTGTAAAGAGTTTTGAGACATCGTTTGATAAACGGAATCCCCTATCTGCAATTGAAATATATAAAAAATTTCTTAGTCTTTGAAAATATAGTGTGCGCAAATAATTATATTATGGATTACATCTAGGATTACCTGACGCTTAGACGAGGGCATGGTCTGATCAACAAATGGGGATTTACCTCAATCAACCACCTGCAAAAAAAGTATAGAACATTATCACAATGAACGCAATATGTAAAAGCTAACAAATACAAAAAAAAAGCGCTATGCTACATGTTTTATATGTGTACATTTTCAAAGTATTTAGAATTTGGAATTACATTTGGGTTTACTAGTTGCCTCGAGGCTCCAGACGTCTGATCAATAGCTGGGGACTTTCCCTGGTCAATCTGCAAAAAAGGTAGACAACATTACCATCATGAACGCAACCATAAAAATGAAAAAATACATAACAAAATAAACATAATGCGTCACAATATACATGTTTACGATTTTAAAGTATTTGAAATGGAGAATTACATTCATGTTTGGTTGTTGCCCTGATGCTGTAGTCGGCTGATCAATAGCCGGTTGGCTTCCCTAATCAACACTCTGCAGGGAAAATAGATAGTATTATATAAACGAACCTAATATGCTAATGAAAATACATAACAATGTATCTGTATGTCCATCCTAATTTAATATTACATTGGCAATATCAATGTATACCTGTTGCCTTGACTCGGGTTGACAAACATCTACAGAGATGGAGGTGCCCCTGAGAGATCCCTACATCAAAAACATACTAAAAGTTACATAAGGAAACATGAAAAGTAGATAATTTCAATGATATGCTAACGAAAATTCCTATAGATGTTAAAATAATTAATAAAAGGGTGGTTAAATTGTTTGTTGTACCACAACCATACTAACATTGTTTGTATCTACACGATTCAAGTTGTAATCAATAAGCAGTTCTTCACCAGCAACTATTGATTTAATTGCACATACAAACACATGGTCTCCTTCACGCGACTCAAATATGCAGTTGGGTTGCTTTAATGTAGACCCTGGTTGTGTACTGTTTATAAACCCCACAATATTACCGGTTGTTTTTGGGCTTCCGTCCATGTACATCGTTGCTCCTTTATTTTGAGCTTTGTCTTTCAGTTGTGTATAATTCGCTGACAACCCATATCTATGCATAATTCGTGTATATTGGACCAGGCACATCCAATCATTGTAGTTGTAATAGGGTCCAACATACTCCATCAATTTTGTACATCTACCGTGTCCAACCCTTATGTCGTCCATGCAAAACAACCCCAATCCATGCAATGATGACGGTGCAATTCTATATATCCTCTCATTCACACAAAAATCACTGTTTAGTTTAGGAAGATCGCTAGGCACCCATTGTTTCACTAGTTGTTGGTACCTTAAGGGCACGTCGATGTCTCCCACTGTCTCATCATCATAGCAACATGACCCCCCTCCTTGGAGAAAAAAATTCATGTGTTTGTCAAATTTTCTTTTGGTCTTCTGACATCTAGTTGATCTAGCCCGTGTAGACCTACTGGATGTCTCACTTTCCTCTAGCCTTCCCAAACTCCCTTCGCTGGAGGAAGACAAGTCTGAAAAATACTTGTTTGGTTCTACCTGCACCATGGCTAAACAAAAATTTGGCATGAGCATAGCAAAATACCACCAAAAAAACGTGGAAAGACTTATAAGAAAAAAAACTTGGAAAGACTTGTAAGACAAAAACTTGTTAAAGAAAAAGCTTGTCAAGAATGAGTTTGGTTAATAGGTGTGGGCATTTGGTAGCCCTAAAAATTCTAATGTATGCCCCTCTTTTAGTTACATACATATCTCCATTCTAACTTATTGCTTCCATTGCCTTTTGCTAACATGAATTGGGTAGGCTTCATAAGCTTCATATGTATGCTTGTGGCCATTGTACTTTGGCCTTTCAACGTTGTCAAGCTTGAGACGATATGTTATGCATATGCATCACATATAACACTGCAATTTATGCCAATATATGTCTGTACAAAACCTAGAGGTTCTCCTTTAATGGACTATCTCCTTCAAAGAACATATCTCCTTTAAGTGGTTTTTAGTTTTCCCATGAATGAAGTTGTGATGTTGTAGATGATTATCCATTTTACCTAATATGTTTTATGATCATTTCCATGTTTTCTAGGGTGCACATACTTGTTGTTTATGGCTTTTTTTGCTTGAAAGTTGAACTTCCTAAAAGTGCACAGATCTCATCTAGGACCCTTTAAGAGTCATAATAACAACTATTGTTATAGGATTTTATTCTCCAAATGAAACACCAAAACCGTACTTATCGGTTAATATTTGTGTAGGGGTGTTTTTTTTATCTCTCCCATAATTTATGATACTAATAATGGGATTGTGACTATCAATTCAATGCCTTATTTGCATAGTGGCATTCCTACAACAATACACCGAAAATTGGAAAAAATTATAATGTATGCCCTAAGAATGTTCTTCACAAAATAGGGCATGAACCATGTGAACAACCTTCCAATTAGTGGACCAGCTCAATGAGTAACCTCCAAGCATGTAATATCTCTCATGAAATGGTGCATAAAATAGTGTAAGCATGCTTCAAATGATCACTTTCTCCTTTGGTAGGGCTGAACACTGTCCTTATGCATGTGTCTCCAAGGGTGAATGTTCCTCAAATAATGAGAGAATGCCTTCCTCTAACAATAAACCAGTACACCAAGGTGAATTGGCCCTATTTAGGGCTTCCAGAACAAACTTGGTATTTTCAATGTCACACTAGGAGCAATGTTGGGTAGTCCTATGGGCATAAACAACTCTAGAATCAAGTATGAGCATCAAAGGGACAAATCTAATCACTTTAGGAGTATTCTGAAGGTCACAACAAGCAGTAGAGCATCTCAAATCAGCTATAATTAGGCCAACTTTCAGATCTGGGCACATTGCAGCAATAAAAGATGATGATCAATGGCAATAGGAGGCGGTCTTTGCAATTATGGCTGTGAAAATGAGAAATCTGTGGGTGAAAGCAACCCTAAAATCTCATTCATATGCCTTATAGTAGCATCCACATGAATTCTGGGCACAAACAAACCTGTTTGGCAGTAAAAAAGGGTATGAAGCAACCCTATTTCACCATATTGGGTACCCTTGTGCACTTATCCATCACCGAACAGGCGTACCTCTAAATCTAGGCCAAATTGGAGGGTTAAAAGGTAGTTATGGACATGAATAGCCCTATGAAAAGTGACGAACAACGGAAAAATAGGCTTTGAGAAAGCCATTGAATATGCTAATGCTTGGATTACCAACATGAGGGAAAGCCATTGAATATGCTAATGCTTGGACTATAATAGACCACCTTGGTTGGACACTAATGCAAACCCATGTATGAGCTTGAGCTAACATTTACATCCACTCTACAGGATCTCCAGAGAACTAACATCATTATTTTTCCATTACTATAAAGGAGATGTTCTAGAAGATTTGCATGTACGTGTTGATTTTACTGTTTAGTTGATCCTAAATGTGAAACAAAGAGGAGCACTAAGCAAGCTATGACACTTTTCATGCACGTCAATGTGCGCACACGTCAAAGTGTTGTAGCTTGCTTAGTCTCCTCTCTATTACGTTCAACTTCTCCATGAAATCAACAAGTCCTCGCAAATCTTCTAGTACAATTCCTTTACAGTAATGGACAAATAATGATGTTGAGTTCTTGGAGATCCTGTAGAGTGGATGTTTTAACCTTTGTGCTACTCTGAAGTGCATAAGACATCACTTCAGAGGCATATTTCCTAGTGGTAACCTACAACAATCATATATATATTTATATCTAATCCATGGTGGTGAAGAGCGAACATTTCTAGATCTGCTACATGGCACGTTCAGGAATGAAAAGAATGTTTTAAATACATTTATATCAGTATGTAATATTTGTTGATTCTAAATCTAACCAACTTTCTAAACCATAAAGGTCATCTTATCGTGTTAATTGTAAGAGGGACAAAAAAAAATCAGACACGGTGAAAATTGACATAAAATGTTCAAATAAAAAATAGAGGACATCAAAATACCTAGTACTTGCTTCAAGACCCAAAACATAAACCATAATATTCATGTTTTTCCATTAATGGCAAAGCAGCCCCCAAATACAAAAACGTTCTTCACAAAATAGGGCATGAACCATGTGAACAACCTTCAAATTAGTGGACCAGCTCAATGAGTAACCTCCAAGCATGTAATATCTCTCATGAAATGGTGTATAAAATAGTGTAAGCATGCTTCAAATGATCACTTTCTCCTTTGGTAGGGCTGAACACTGCCCTTATGCATGTGTCTCCAAGGTTGAATGTTCCTCAAATAATGAGAGAAGGCCTTCCTCTAACAATAAACCAGTACACCAAGGTGAATTGGACCTATTTAGGGCTTCCAGAACAAACTTGGTATTTTCAATGTCACACTAGGAGCAATGTTGGGTAGTCCTATGGGCATAAACAACTCTAGAATCAAGTATGAGCATCAAAGGGACAAATCTGAGCACTTTGGGAGCATTCTGAAGGTCACAACAAACAATAAAGCATCTCAAATCAGCTATAATTAGGCCAACTTTCAGATCTTGGCACATTGCAGCAATAAAATATGATGATCAATGGAAATAGGAGGCGGTCTTTGCAATTCTGGCTGTGAAAATGAGAAATCTGTGGGTGAAAGCAACCCTAAAATCTCATTCATATGTCTTATAACAGCATCCACATGAATTCTGGGCACAAACAAACCTGTTTGGCAGCAAAAAAGGGTATGAAGCAACCCTATTTCACCATATTGGGAACCCTTATGCACTTATCCATCACCGAATAGGCGTACCTCTAAATCTGGGCCAAATTGGAGGGTTAAAAGGTAGTTCTGGGCATGAATAGCCCTATGAAAAGTGACGAACAACGGAAAAACAAGCTTTGAGAAAGCCATTGAATATGCTAATGCTTGGATTACCAACATGAGGGAAATCCATTGAATATGATAATGATTGGACTATAATAGACCACCTTGGTTGGACACTAATGCAAACCCGTGTATGAGTTTGAGCCAACATTTACATCCACTCTACAGGATCTCCAGAGAACTAACATCATTATTTTTCCATTACTATAAAGGAGATGTTCTAAAAGATTTGCCTGTACTTGTTGATTTTACTGTTTACTCAAACCTAAATGTGAAACAAAGAGGAGCACTAAGCAAGCTACAACACTTTTTGTGCGCGTCAATGTGCGCGCGCGTCAAAGTGTTGTAGCTTGCTTAGTCTCCTCTATGATATGTTCAACTTCTCCGTGAAATCAACAAGTCCTCGCAAATATTCTAGTACAATTCCTTTACAGTAATGGACAAATAATGATGTTGAGTTCTTGGAGATCCTGTAGAGTGAATGTTTTAACCTCTGCGCTACTCTGAAGTGCATAAGCCAGCACTTCAAAGGCATATTTCCTAGTGGTAACCTACAACAATCATATATATATATAATCCATGGTGGTGAAGAGCGGACATTTCCAGATCTGCTACTTGGCACGTTCAGGAATGAAAAGAATGGTTTAAATACATTTATATCAGTATGTAATATTTGTTGATTCTAAAGCTAACCAACCTTCTAAACCACAAAGGTCATCTTATCGTGTTGACAAAAACAAAAATCAGACACGGTGAAAATTGACATAAAATGTTCAAATAAAAAATAGAGGACATCAAAATACCTAGTACTTGCTTCAAGACCCAAAGCATAAACCATAATATTCATGATTGTCCATTAATGGTAAAGTATTACCTAACCCAATTTCCAGTCAACTAAGCACCTCATGGTTGAATCATGATATTGCAGTAGTGTGCTTACACCCTTCACTTGAATGATGTTACGATTGCCAAGAACTAACATCATTCAAGTGAAGGATGTATGCAGACTGATCCAAACATTATATCTCTACTCATTCGACTTCCTACAAAGTGTTGTAGCTTGCTTAGTGCTCCTCTCTGTTCATCATTTACATTCAACATCATGGTGAAATCAACAAGTCCAGGCAAATCTTCTAGTACATCTCCTTTACAGTAATGGACAAATAATTATGTTGAGTTCTTGGAGATCCTGTAGAGTGGATGTTTTAACCTCTTCACTACTACTCTTTAGTGCATAATCCAACACTTCAGAGGCATATTTCTCAGTGCTAACCTACAACAATCATATATATATATATATATATATCTAATCCATGGTGGTGAAGAGCAGACATTTCCAGATCTGCTACTTGGCACATTCAGGAATGAAAAGAATGTTTTAAATACATTTATATCAGTCTGTAATATTTGTTGATTTATTCCTTTTAGCTTGTCTTGATGATGCTTGTTTTCCCATATTATTTTTCAACCCTAAGGTGAAAAATGGCATAAAATCATCAAATAAAAAATTGGAGGACATAAAAAAACCTAGTACTTGCTTCAAGACCCAAACATCATTCAAGCAAGTACTAGTCCATGATTCACTGAATCCATAGTCACATGTAGGAATTTAAATTATTTAATGAAAAAAATTAATGTGTATAACCTCTATGTCGAGACAGTTTTCCATGTTGATGCTTGCCACTACCCTCTTTATTGTCTTACCAAAAGGCATGATAATCAGGAAGAAGACCTAAAATTATGGACTTCACCTTCAATGAATGCCTTACAATCATATTGGTAATAATTATTTTGGTAGCGCTGAGGACAAATGTCGTGAGAAACCATAAATTTTTGGAAGGACGGAGGGAGATAACATCATTATCATGCAACTCATCAAACTGAAGACTATTCTTGAGCCAACAATCATTTTTTTAATTTTATTAATAACCATTGTTTCTCCATATTGTGTTCCCAATGACACCTCTCTATAGCAATGCATAAATCAATTTATGCACAATTTATGATCCTAGCTACATGCCATTATTTGTATTTGCATGACATCGAGTGTTCTTTATAGTTGTCGTGAGTCCATGATATTCATGCAAGAAATGAATTCTTGTAGAGGAGGAATTTTCAAACCTACCTTTTGAATTTCATTTTGACGAAAAAAAAGTGGACATTGGTAGCGAGGTTCACATATAAGGTAGTAGGCATAAATGTTAGAACTTGTTTTGGGCCTAGTAGTTGCTGACATATTGTCACACTTTAGATTACAGCCCCAAGTGACTCGGGAGTCAGATTAACATCTCGATGGCTAGTGCCTCGTAGTCATTAATGATTACTGGCCATCTTCAACAACTAAGCACTGAGTGCATGACATGAGTGAGTAAGTGATTATAATTTATCATATTTACAATATTTTGAATGATGAGTTGAACCTTATAGCATAAGAGTTTCAACATCTTGAGATATTTATATGAATGGGTAATTTCAAATGTTGCTCTTCTTTTGAAATGTTGATATAAATTATACCCTTCTTTATTGGAAGGGTAAAATTCAAATTTTGAATTTTTTTTGAAGGGAAATAATAACTTTACACTTCTAGGAAGGGCTGTGAAGGGTTCAATTTTGAACGTTGCTTAGGATGCTAAATTTCAACCTTAGGATGCCAGTCTCCACTATTTTTGGACCCATAACGTCACAAAAACTCCGTGAAAACAAAGAGTTTGGAATTTGTAGGTTACTAGAAATGTGAAAAAATTGGAGTTACCAATAAGAGTGATGGAATATCAATTGATATTAGTGATCAAGTAACTTTTTTTTCTGGGGGAAAATATCAATTCCTTGTTATTTCATTGAAATCAAAGGTAACTTAGTTACAACTTCAGCTATTTCTGAGCACATGGAATAGATACAGCTATGTTCATCATCAGCAAATAGATGACAGTTGATCAGCTTCACATTAATACTGGACAAACCTTCAAAGGTAACACCTATAATCTAGGAATATTGACTACATCCACATCACTAACCTTCAATAGACAGAGAATTCAAGTCTAATACTGAAGTAGTTAATCAAAAGAAGCAATAAACAAGAGAGATCAATAATATGAGGGGATCATCCACCTCAATCATCCAAAGGATGTCAATAGCAACAGCACATAAAAGACTCAAGTGCTAAGGGCTAGAAAAGCTGGAAAGTGCCCTGATCAGTTCATTCACCATCAGTGAATTCAGTAAACTGAAAATGGCCTGAGACCAAGGTTAATGCTTCTTTGGATAAGATATCATCCTTAGTATTGTGTTCTCTGAATATGTGAACTGCTCTTAGCTGGATGAAGTAAGGTTAACCCTTATTTGATGATGAGATGGAAAATGCATGCATTTATCCATTTCATGAAGAGTTGGATGTTATATTTGAAATCAATAATCATAGTTTTGGGGGGGGCATATATGA
>LPNX011072422.1:0-57687 GCA_001517045.1 Pseudotsuga menziesii
TCCTCCTTGACGGAGGAAGATATCTCCCCACCGGCTCATCCTTGGCTGTCATGGATGACGGACCTGTAATGGTATAGCAGGGCTCATAGCTGGCACCCTCTCAAAGAAGAACGTTGTAGACTAAGGACGATCAGAACAACTGAATACAACTAGTCCCCAGCAGAGTCACCAGATTTGTTACCCGAAATATCTCACCTCCTACGGACAGCAAGGTGTTCCACTGGTCTGAATGGTTCAGATCCAGATCAAATAGATCACAGAGGTTGATAACTCTCCCTAGACGCTGTAGATATCTGGAATGCAAGGCTTTGATAGTTCACCTATGTACCTGCAAAAGAGTTCAACACGAAACAGATCAAAGCAAGCAGAACATGATCTACTAGTCTATGCTAGTGACTAAGTAATCTAGCAATATATATCTCAAATCAAACATCAACAATATATATGGGACAGAAAATAAGCTTGCATTAGAAATATGTAGAAGTTTGCGACCAAGCCTTAGTGTTGACATGCATCTCCATCAAACCAACTCTTCATGCCCAAAAGATCCTACTCTAGCTCTCTATGCTCTCTCCAAATGATCTTGGTCCAAGAATCAGTCCAACAACATAACAATACCTACAGTGTTCTCCCCTCAACCATGGCTATGAGCTCATATTTATAGGGCTTTAATGGATAGAGATGGTTGAGAAATTAGTTGGTGAGGTGGCCTCGAAGATCCTAGGATGAGGGATCTCAAGCTCAACCAACCCACAATAGTAGGGATAAGAGATATCTTGAGGCTTATCATCTAGAACTCTTGAGAAGCTTCTCTTTTTACCCTTTTACCCAGGGTATTGCGCTTCTCCTTCTTTGACAGAGCGGTTCTGGTAATAACCGCCTATGGACCAAGGGTGACAGGCGGTGGCACCGCCTGTAACCAATGAAAAGCAGTGCGAACAGGGGTACTGCTCCTAGATAAGGGAGCATGAGCGGTGCTGGGAAGTTGAATGATAGACTGGTAAGAAACCATTTAGTCTTCACTCCAGAAGCTGGGATTTCAGGGCAAGTAGGTATGTCAAAGGTCTTATCACATGATGGTGATAGGATTTTTGTATAACAGTTCTCCCCTCAACCATGACTATGAGCTCAAATATATAGGGTTGGATGGATAAAGATGGTTGAGAAATGAGTGGGTGAGGTGGCCTCTAAGATCCTAAGATGAGGGATCTCGAGCTCAACTAACCCACAACAATAGGGATAAGAGATATCTCGAGGCTTATCATCTAGAAGACTCGAGAAGCTTCTCTTTTTCCCTTTTTACTCAGGGTACCACACTTCTCCTTCTATGAAAGAGCAGTTCTGGTAATAACCACCTCTGGGCCAAGAGTGATAGGCGGTGGCATCGCCTGTGGACAACCGATGAAAAGTGGTGTGAACAGGGGTACCGCTCATGGATAAAGAGGCATGAGCGGTGCTGGGAATTTGTATGATAGGATGGTAAAAAAGTCATTCAGTCTTCACTCCAGGAGCTGGGATTTCAGGGCAAGTAGGTATGTCAAAGGTCTTATCACATGATGGTGATAGGATTTTGGTATAATAGGATGCCCCCCAAAGCATGAGTCTTAGAGTGATACGATAAACGAGAGCTTTGAGAACAAGTTGTTGGGAGGAGATGAAAATGTTGGCTCGATTGGAGCATGTAGTCAAGTAGGAATCTATAGTACATCAGTATGTTGACGCATAGACACAAGTAACCAAAATTATAGCTGCAAACCAATACAAGGAAGAACCATGAGTGGAATAAACAAGCATGGCTACTAGAATACAACGTAGATCCATGTGATAGAGGACTCAAACTTGGACATAGCTACCAGACATACAATGTAGGTCTATGTCAGACAGATGCAAATTTGAGCATAGCCACGACCATACAAATGTGGATCCATGCTAGATATACAAAACTCCATCGCAACCTAGGGAAAAAGCAATGACAACTTTTAAACAAATGCCCAGGGTCCTCGTCTTGTCCTCCACAAAGTATGATTCTATCCATGTGAATACAATGATCTGAAGTCGAACATGGTAGACACCACTTGGTTACTAGCAAATGATGTGAACTGTTAACAAGTGCGAGGGATATCACCATTAATGTCAATGATTCCCAAGGTACCCTAGTACAATCTACAGGGTGCAAATAGATGTCGTGACGTCGAACAACCGGTGGATTCTATCGATCAAAGGTCAGTGATGTGAACCTATGTTGAGAGTGAGAGAATCTGTCGTTAAGGCATACAGATCTCAAGGTACTAAGCATTGTTTCTAAGACTATTTCCTGGATGATGAACTGATGTCGACAGTAATAGTCTAGTCGAATGAGGGCCATGATGAGTCCCACATCGATGACATGAAACTCGGAACATAGACTTGGAATGATGTGAACATAGTAACCATATGACTGACTCAAAAATACTGACACAAAGGCTATGTGTACTGTAGAGGTAAGACTTCTTCATATTCCATTTGAACATCAGGCGGCACGACAAAATGACTTGGCAGCATGACTAAATAGGACAGATACATAATGCGGCAGTGGACAATGCATTCTTTTGAAAGAATCAAAGGATTGACATGACTCATGAAAGTGGATCGTCATGGAGATCAACTGAATACCCAATTGACTGACATGATTGTGCAGAAAAGTGCCATGTTCAAAGGTAATGACAAACAACTTCCATGATTTGCAAAATGATTCCCTTTCCCATTTTCCCCATCATGATCGATGAGTGCCTCTTTTCGGTTTTACGAGTTCAAAGAGGGTAACAAACACTCGATATAGCTTGTCAGAAGGCAAGTCCATTCTCATATGTTTTACAAACCTGAGAGAGGATGCATTCATTCCCAAATATGGGTCTCTCAATGTTTAATTTTTAACGAGTCCACTGAAAGAAAACTCGGTATCATTCATGTTTAGAGATTCTGAATGAATACAAAAGAAAACTCCATGGGGGTCCTTTTTCATATGGTTTAGTCTCTAAGGCCCAAAAAAGTATAGAATCATACCTTAGATAACTCTTCGAGTCATGATTGGCCATAGTGTTCCTTTCTCATAAATAGTATTGTCTAAACAGAGAAAGAGATAACTTACTGTTGGATAGACGACTCTTCAAATACTTTAACGAGCTTGAAGAAGACAAGATCGCTCGACAATCTTTTCGTATTTAGGGAGCCTTAAAAGGGTTTAAAGAGAACTCCATGAGGTTTCTTTACACAATGTCACTTTTTATGAGCCTGGAAAGATTCAGAAATGGACTCGACTATCTTTTCATGTTTAAGGAGTCTGAAAGAAGATGTGACAAGAAGACTCCATGACGTTTCTTTACACAACGTTGTATTTTACGAGCCTGGAAAGAAACATGAACTGGACTCAAAAATTTGATACTAGATTTTAATGAGCGTGACAAAGTATCATAATAAATGATCAATGACCTTTTCCATTTTCTGAAAGTACGAGAAATTCATAAACAAACTTTCCAAATCTTTCACTAAAGTCAACCTATATACGACTCATAAACAAGTGTTAAATGCATCCAAAATCAACATTACGGGATTACGACAAATAGATTTTGACTAGAACTTGATGTAATATCAAAGCTATACTAAGTCAGACCCACAAAATGTCTATATAAGGCAAGTAAATAGTAAAAAACCAAACATTTCACTATTACCTCTAGCAGAGAGCACTTGGAGCAATTTTTTAGCCAGATCTTCCACAGCTGATACCGGGAGTCTCCACTGTCCGTTTTCAGCCTCGTCAGTTGCAGGTAAGAGCTAAGACCTTCTTCTTTCATTTCATAACTTTTATTTTGGGATTTGATGGGGTTTTGGGCCTATTTGGCAAGCCCTAAAATCCTATTTGCAGGCACCGCGACTACCCCTTGCGAGATAGGCAGTACCTCCCGAGAACCGTGCCAAAATCAAGGTGGACAGGCGGTGCCATCACCTGTCTCCAATGAGACACAGGCGGTGTCAGCCATGGAGAAATTTAACCAATGATATATACAAAATTAACTCATTCTTTTGATTTATAATTATTTAAGGATGATGTTGATGTATACCATTGTTGTTTTGGCAGGTTTTGGCTTCCAAAACATGATGATATGGAAGGAAAGAACTCATGATGACGAGGATGTCGCTGCCTAAAGGGAACCGGTTTGCATTGTCGCACTCCGAAACTGCGGACTTTTAAAGTTCTTCCAGACACCAAGCATGGTGTCCAATGAGATACTACTGGAACACATACTGAGAATGTCGAATCCAAAACAACAGTATTTCGAGGTGGGGGCACATATACTTACAGTGGAGGTAGAGGATATCTACTTCTTGACTAGTATATCAAGATGGGGTGCCCCTATCTCACTGACAGGTTCCTATGGTGGGAACATTACCACCAGAGAGCTTATAGATCAACACTGCGTACCAAGTATAGGTACATCAGGGAAGAAAATCCCCATCAGGGCAGTGACAGACAGGGCGCTACAGATTTTTCTATTCACCATGCAGAGGGTGGCAGGGAGTCAGTGTGTACATCAGGCTTCCAGGGCACATATGCTGTATTCCCTAGATGCAATGGAACCTACGGTGTTCAACTGGGTGGAATCATTGCTTCCAATCTTCAAAGATCAGCTGACTAAATGTTGGTAGGGAGAGCTGAAGCAATTCAGCTTTGGTTCCATCCTAGCTTGTTTCATCTTCGAGCGAGTCCCCCAGATGAGGCCCCGGGTGAATTTTCAGAGTCTGAGAGCACGGGACCTCGCATGCTGAGGTGGGTCTAGATCATGGCTCACACAGGAGCGGGTATGGGCAGAGTGAAGTTCAGTGACGCATTCTTCAGATGGCTATGGGATCAAATGCTCATGGTTGAGGACTATGCCTATGCGGAAACAGATTTTATAGGTGATCCTCACCTACGACTCCCGTCTGGAGGGCAATGGGGAGAAATTGGTAAGAAACAAGAAACCCTAAGGATGGAAAATGTTTTTATGTTTTTATGTTTTATATTTTTTATGATAAGTGACGAGACCTGTTTGTCTTTATGCAGTTGTTGGAGCAGCGAGGCCTGGAGGAGCATCTCCATTAGACAGGAAAGTCGGAGCTCGCTTCGTGCCACAGGGTGATGATATCACCGGGGAGCTAGAGGAGAACCTTGAAAGGTTGACTCTGGATATCCCAGATGCTGACATAGATGATCTCCTGACTAGATATCAAAGATCTATGGCAGGGGTACCAGGAAGATTCAACAGGCTGCTACACTGGGTGGCTGAAGCAGTGATGTGCTATCATGAGCACCACTAGTGGATGAGACATATATACTAAAAGCTGATAGCTTCAAGATTTTGTATGATGATTTTTCCTGAAAGCCTACGTGCTTTAGATGAGGTCTCGGGCCTATCTTTTGTAAAATTTTCGTATATATATATACAGACTTTTACATGATGTTTATACGTTTCAAATGGATGAATGCATTTTCTATGAGTTCTATGTGTCTTTTAAATATTTATTTACAATGTACCATGTTTGATTAACGTCATGAATGGTCAATATGCCAATCTAGGATGTAATTAGCCAATGAATCAGCAACTATATTATGTTCTATAGGGATATGCCTATATGTAATGGTTCCAAATTGTTAACACCCAAAAAGGGTTCACTACCTCATCTACCCCATCACATGGCTCATTTGTCCATTTTCCCACCATATGTCCATCAAAAACCCATAAAACCATGTAAAAAGCTTCCAAAAGGCTTAAAATTCCTCCAAAAGGCCATAAAACCCTCTTTTCAGATAAAAATATCCAAAATTCCTCCAAAAAAGCAAAGATATCCAAAAAGGAAGAAAAAATATTAAATAATGAGGAAATGAGGAAAAAACCCTAGACAGCTGAAACCCTAACCCTAAACCGCATGGTTTCCAACTATAAATAAGGGGTGGAGATCCCTTATTTCATATCCACAATCACAAGTATCCTGCCTCTGCCAAAATTTCTCTTGAAATCCCAGCTCACCATTGAGCTGCTTTCACCGTGAGAGCCCCTTTTGGCCCATTTCCACCATTGGAGAAAGAGAAGAAGCAGCTTGAAGCTCGGAGCCACCGACTCGGATCACCACAAAGGGCTTCACCAACCTTCACATTGGAGGTCAGATCAATACAAAATTACTATTTACTTTTACTGTTTTTGCTTCATGAACGTGTTTAAATTTAGTTTTTTTTATTTCAGTTATAGTTTTTAATTCACATATCATTGAACTGCTACTAAGGAATCCATTGTCCTTAGTAGGTACTCATTCATACAAGCTAGGGGTGAAACCCTAGCAACAGTTTTGGCGACTCCGCTGGCTTTTTTATTTATTTTATTTTCCGTTTTGTCCTTTCGGTTGTCGTTTTCGGCCGCCGTAAACCGCCATTTTTTCCTTCGCAGTCGCGTCCCGACCGTGCCTTTCCAGCCCTTAGCTGCGACCCGATCACACCTGTTGTCTTCAAACCCGCGGTCCGCCCGCGCCTTTCCAGCCCTTAGCTGCGACCCGACCGCACCTGTTTTCTTCAAACTCGTGGTACGCCTGCGCCTACCTTCCATAAACCCACGACTTGACCGCACCTATTTTCTTCAAACCCGCGGTCCACCCGCATCTGCAGTCCAGAAACCCGCAACCCGACCGCACCTGTTTTCTTAAAACCCGCGGTCTGCCCGCGTCTGCAGTCCAGAAACCCGCGACCCGACCGCACCTGTTTTCTTCAAACCCATGGTCTGCCTGCGTCTGCAGTCCAGAAACCCGCGGTTCGCCCGCGTCTGCCGTCCAAAAACCCGCGACTTGACCGCGACTCTTTCCTTAAAACCCGTGGTCCGACCGCGCGACTTCGCCCCAGACCCGCGATCTGTATTTTTGCACTTGTTTTTTGCTTTTTGAACCCAGCCTCTTTGCTGCCGTATTTTCTGCACTTGCACAGCCACCTGTTCTACCTGCAGCCCTACAGCCATCTGTGTCCCCCTTTACCGAATTTTTTAAAAATTTTAGCATTGTTTATTCAGATAATCTTGCATGGTAAATTTTTTTTAATTCAGTATTATTGATATTTACGAAGTCGCCCTGGCACTTCTTTTCTGGGTTTATAACCTCACAAGCACACAATCTGTCACCTAATTCAAGTGAGACTTAAAAACTACTTAATTCAACCAACATTCTAACCCCACTTGGGGAACATAAAAGAATTTTTGTAGTTAGGTAGGATCGGGGGGATAGGCTTCCAATAACACCCCTCGGTTATTTACACTTGAGACATAGTTGTTGTCCATTAGGGAACCAAAATCCCTGAGTATTTTTTGACACGGTCACAACCAATTTATCAGAGGGCCTCTCCCTTAGGAGGGTTGAAGTCGTGAGATTGGTTACGTAGTTCTGAGTGGAATACCGAACTCCATTCAGTAACTAAAGGGCTACCTTTCGCAGTTCTCGGGATATCCCTGTATAGGGGTATTGCGGTTAAAGGACCAAGCGGCAGATTTACCTTTCTGGACGTGTCATGAACGGGGTATCTTAGTTGCCATTCTTCTAGGATTTGACTACCCGGTGTCCCTCCCGGTAGGGGGATACCTTAGCCACTTGGCTTCCCTATTCATATTGTCTGACTTGGATTTCATCACCTTGCAGAGGATATGTCTAGTTAAGTCATAATACTTTTAGTTAGGTGTTTGCATGCTCCCTTACCTCCTTTTGGTCTAGTGACTCCACCGTTTTTTATTTATAGGCAACCTGCTTTTTTGGTATTCTGACCATTTCTATTGATACTCCGCCTATTGTAGCACGCAGTTAGAGTGGATGTTTTGAGTTGTTGTTGGCCTGAGCACCCCATTTTTTGAGCTCTCCTTCTGCACACTCGATTGCATTAGAGTTTTTTGAGCTGTTTTGTACCTACCTCAAACCACACAGATTTGACACCATTTGTCACCATTCAGTCCCCGAGACATTCTCGGCGCCTCAGAGGCGAGCCCCCACAGCACGGTTCACTTGACACCACTCGTCATCGACACAGATCTTGAGCCTTGTCACTTGACTCCACTCGTCAGTGACATCGGACTCCGTCACTAGATACTGACGCCCCTTATTTTACCTCTGATTTTGAGCCAGAGTCTGATAACCCCCTTTACACTGCTCCTACTATCCCCATGGCTGGCGTGACTCCCACTCCCATCTTGGTAGGGACCGTTGGTGGCACATCCACCACAACACCCGGTACCACACCTACTTTGGGTATGCCCTCCATGGCGGCCCCCTCTACTGTTCCCCTCACAGTACCGATTCCCGCAGCGGGAATACCTATCCCCACTCCATTAGTGACTCATACCACCCCTGGTGGTGCAGGTCCGTCCTATACCACCATAGTTCCCCCACTTGGGGGCAACCTCCCTCACATGACCCCTCCACTCGGGGGCATCGGCCCCAACTTGGTTCAACCCACTACCGTGTCACATCCTTCGTCCAGTTTGCCATTCATGGCTAGCCTCAACCTGCCTGATCTAGCTAGATTAACCAGCGACCCCATCCGACATAACCCTGCGTGGCCTCACATGCCCACCAAGCTCCCCTCCGACATCCCTAAGTTCGAAGGTAAAGCAGGTGAAGACCCACAGAACCATATCATGTCCTTCCATCTATGGTTTTCCTCCAACTCCATAGTAGACGACTCTATTCGCCTCCGTTTATTACAGCGCACTTTCACTGGCTCTGCTGCCAAGTGGTATATCGAACAACCCCATGGAACCCATGCCACCTTTACTTCCCTGGCCTCTACCTACCTCCAGTTCTTCCAGTTACCTGTCCGCTATGATGCAGGCATTGAAATCCTACTATCATGCAGACAAAACACGGCTACCCACATCACAGACCACATTCATGAATGGCGTCGATGCCATAGCCTATGCAAAATCAAGTTAGATGACCGGATCTTCCTAGATTGGTTCCTTAAATCCCTCCTTCCTATCATTGCTAAGGATGTTGCATCCGAATGACCCCAGTCTGAGGAAGAGGCTATCCTTAAAGCCCAACAATTCGATCTCATTTACACCCAGTCGGGTTACCTTTATACCATCATACCTGACGCCCCTCGCGACAATTCCTCCCAGCACAATGCGCCGGGGGAATCCCATGCTGCCGACGGCATCATTGGCCGTGTCTCTTCACAGCCTCAGCCATTTTCCATAGCCCGTCCTACCACTGGACCTGATCCTTCGCAGGCCACCTCACAATCTGTAGCAACCAACCAGTATGCTCCAACGACACATCACCACCATACCCATGGACCCTCATGTCCACCTCAGTGTTTCGGTAATATGACTCCCGCTTACGCCCCCCTAGTCGCACCTCAGCCTTACTATCATCAGCAGGCTGCACCAGCTCCTTTGCCGTCACAAGCCCAACCTCATTATTACCCGCCGCAGGCAGCCCATGCGGCAAACCCACAACCCGCTCCACAGCACTATCCGCAACCCCCTCAGGTTGCTGCCCTTGCGCAGCCTCCACCTACATATCATCCACCGCAGTCTGCGCCAGCCCCTACGCAAACTCAGAACCCACCTACTGTCCAAGGGAAAGTTTACGTTCAACAAAACCAGAACAACCAACGCAACCAGAGCCAACAAAACCGCGGCAGAGGCCGAAATCATGGGAACAACCAACCGACCGAGCAAGCTGGTCAACACCCTAATCTCCCCGCTAGTAATAATGCGGCCCCTGCTAACCAAAACCCTGATCGCCCACCCAAGCAGGCTAAAGACCCCAATTTGCGAACCAATTATCCTTGTTCTATTTGCGGGGTCTATGGCCACTACACACATTTTTGTCCACATATGGAGCGGGTTCGGAAACTTTGGGCTGCTGAGGTACAACGCCTAGGGCAGGCAACTCCTCAAGCACCACCCAACCCGCCACCACCTCAGCAGCCACCTTTGGTCTTGCAAAACCCCTTACCAACCCAAGGCATAGTGAATACTGAACCGTTGCCTCCCCCTCAAGCTACCGCACCACCCCAACAAATCACTTATGCTGCTCCTGATCAACCCATTTTTGAATCAGGGACCCACCATTTGTTGATGATGTCCTCTGATGAGGTCAACCTCCAAACTTGGCGGAACCAATATGGCTCCACCCCTGAAGCTCCCCCCGCCGATAAACCCACCAACGCTCATCCCACTGATCAAGCATTACGTATACCTCCACCTCCACTAGAAGGTGCCCCCAAAGCACCTCATTTCCCACTTCGTCGTACCAACAACAACCCCAATATGCAGGCTGCGTCAAACTACAACTTTGTCGATGACTTAGCCCAATCCCCCGCAGCCATGTTTGCGTTAGAAGTCTTAAAAAACTGCCCTTCGCAGCGCAAGACTTTACTCTCAGCCATTGGGGCTATCGATCCAAATGATTCACAGTTAATGACATTTGATTTAGACCAATCCGAACCCCGCCTGCCTTCCACTTTGGCGTTCCAAGTTTCTATTTCCATTCGGAATTTTGTCATCCATCGATGCATTATTGATGAAGGTGCCTCTACATGTGTCATGCCCATCTCCATCTGGAAGCAAATGGGATCCCCCCCTCTCCAGCAGTCCTCTACTGCGTTGCGAGCCTACGACGGCCATTCCGCTCAACGACATGGCCTATTAACTAACGTCCCCGTCCAGCTGGCCGGAAAACTCGTTCACATAAACATCGAGGTTATCAATGCATAGCTTGATTACAACCTTTTACTTGGTCGCAGCTACATGTATGCCATGCGGGAAGTTGCTTCTACTGTTTTTCGTACCATGATGTTCCCCCATGAGGGACACATGGTCAAGGTTGACCAACTCACTTACCATGATCCCAATGCCCCTGTGGCACCCGAAAATGTTCTCCCCATGGTTGAACAACCTATTTCGAGTGCCACCACCTCATTCGTTTCTTCTATGGGACCCGGAGTCTACTCCGACGCACCAATGACCTCGAGCTTCCCATCTATTCCGCCCCCATCACTTGCCATGGTTGAACCATCTTTTTCGGATATCACCACCTCATTTGTTTCCTCAGACGCACCAACGTCCTCAACCTTCGAACCTATTCCATCCCCGTCACTTACCGCTGAAGTGTCCGACCTATGTACCCTGTCCCATAGCACACGAACTCTTACTAAACAACCGCCATTGTTGCCTCAACCCTCTTTGGTCCCTAGTCACATTGGTGCTACACCCATCCATACCATTCCTTTCCTCTTCCCTCCCTCAGGAGTAGTTAGCGCCCCGGTCATGGCCACCCTCAGCCTTCCTGGGTTAACCTTAGGATTACCCGTATGGTATCTTTCGCCTTCCATTCGTCCGTCGACACCAGATCTCATCCTGCAACCGGTGCAACCCATTGTCACTACTAGTCAACCACCTCCCAGTATCGCTACCCCATCAGCCTCCACGAAACCCCCCCCTCTTCTTCCCAAACCCAATGGGGGAAGAGGCCCCCAACCTTACACTACTTTCCCACCTCCTAAGACAGTAAAAAATCCTCCTGTGTTTCGTGCTCCTCCCAAATGCGCATTGTGCGATGAGTTGGGCCATGTGACTCACCTATGTCCTCACTTACCAGCATTACAGGAATACATGAAAATGCTTGACGACAACCCCACTATCCCAGTTGTCCATCTAGAATCAACCCCTCATCCTCGAGACAAATCCCTGTGCACTAACCACTCATGTGCCTTATGCGGTGTCTACGGGCATTACTCACATCACTGTCTCGATATCCTCAAGTACAGAATAGCTCTCTTTGAAATGAACAATCTGGATCTTGAGATAGTACCACCCACCATTTTGGAAATCCATTCCCCGGTCTCTTCCCCTTCCGGAGAGGTCAATACCACTCTCTTTGAGACGAACAATCTGGATCTTGAGATAGCACCACCCACCATTGTGGAGATCCACCCCCCAGAATCTTCCTCTTCCGAAGAGGTTAATACCATTTATATGATCTCTTCCACCACCGCTCCTTCGTTAACCGATTTGACGACACAAACATTCCGTACGGATGAGGAGATTCTTGAGGCTCTCACTGCCCCGGATTATCCTTGGGATGACATGCACCATCGTTCCTAATTCCTCCCAGATGAATCTTCCTCTAACACTGCTACCCAATTTGCAGTTGAATCCAAAGACTTCCTTCCCCCCAAGGTCGACTGGTTCAAAGACCCCATTCCTGCTCCTGATGCCTTTGAAGTGGGTAACATGGCCAACATCTCACCTGTCATCCAAATTGATATCGCTGCCCCCGGAGGCACCCCCAAACTCATCGCTTTAGGAGAATCTTGCACTGCGTAGGAAGTTGAGGAATACAAAACACTATTCAAAGAATTCCGGGATGTCTTTGCCTGGTCCTATACCGAAATGCCTGGTCTTGACCCTTCCATTATAGAGCACCACATTGACACATGGCCTGATGTACCCCCCGTTCGTCAGAAACAGCGTCCCATTCATCCCTCAAAACTCCCAGCTGTCAAAGCAAAGATTGAGAAGCTTCGCATGGCAGGATTCATTTATCCTATTGCCTATACCACTTGGGTTTCAAATCCTGTTCCTGTCAACAAGAAACAAGGCACCATTAGGGTATGCATTGACTTCCGAGACTTAAACCGCGCGTGTCCCAAAGATAATTTCCCTACACCATTTATTGACCAGCTCATTGATGCGTGTGCAGGGCATGAAGTCCTCTCGTTCATGGACGGTTTTTTCGGATACAATCAGATCCAAATCCGAAAGGAAGACCAGTACAAAACCACTTTTACTTCCCCATGGGGCACCTTTGCCTATCGCATCATGCCTTTCGGCCTAAAAAATGCTGGTGCCACATTCCAGTGGGCCATGACCTATTGCTTTCATGATTTGGTCCATATACTGCTCGTCTACCTTGATGACCTTACAGCTCGTTCCTGAAAACGATCAGACCACCTTGATGACCTTCGACAAGTTTTTCTGCGTTGTCGCAAATATCAGATCCACTTGAACCCACACAAGTGCGTCTTTTGCGTTTCGTCCGGCCGATTGTTAGGTTTCATTATTTCCCAGAAAGGAATTACTGTTGATCCCCTGAAAGTCCAAGCCATCTTAGACCTTCCCTCTCCTCGAACGCTCCGACAACTCCAAAGTTTGCAAGGGCGATCCAATTTTCTTCGACGCTTCGTTCCTGATTACGCCACAACCGTTCACGGTTTCTTGTGCTTGCTCTGTACCCACATCCCCTTTGTTTGGGACGAGCAAGCTGAAGCTGCATTTGAAGACCTCAAGAAAGCTCTCACACAAGCCCCCTTGATCTCCCCTTCGGATTTCTCTCAGGACTTCATCCTTTACGTCTCGGCATCCAAGCATGCTGTGTCCGGAGTCTTCGTTCAAGAATATGCCTCACGCCAAGAGCATGTCATTTACTACGTCAGCCAGACCTTATCCAGCCCACCCCTACGTTACCCACATGAGGAGAGACTAGCCCTAGCAGTAGTCTTTTCCATCCAAAAATTGCGACACTACATTTTACTCGGTCATACCACAGTCATCGCCGATTCTAACCCCATGGTATATCTCTTTAACCGGTGGCTCCTGCAAGGCCATGTGGCTAAATGGGTCATTATACTCCAGGAATTTGACCTCACATTCCGAACACCTAAGAGCACTAAAGCCCTTGCGCTTTCCCAGCTCATCATCGATCTCCTATCCTTTCTCCCGGCCCCACCTATCTCCGAGGAGTTACCCGATAATCACTTGTTCGCTATCTCATTCGATGACCCATGGTACGGTGATATCCTATTATATCTGTGCACGCAAAATTTCCGACCCACCGTCACTCGTAATGAGCGCCGTCGTATCCGTCACCTGGCCTCTCGCTATCTCCTCATAGGAGATGTCCTTTACCGATGAGGAGTCGACACAATTCTTTATCCTTGCCTCACACATGAAGAAGCTGAACAGGTCCTTAATGATTGCCATAGCGGTGCCTGCAGTGGCCATTTCTCAGGAATGGCCACTGCCCAAAAGGTAGTCCGCGCCGGATACTTCTGGCCCACACTTTTTACCGACTGCATCACTGCGGTCAAGCATTGCCATAACTGCCAACTTTTTTCCCCCAAGGCCCAGACACCACCTGCTCCATTACACCCAGTCATCACCATTGGTCCCTTTTGCAAGTGGGCCATCGACTTCATGGAGTGTAGACCCTCATCTGCGAACGGCCATAAGCACATCATTGTTGCCGTCGATTACTTCACCAAATGGGCGGAAGCCATTCCCACCTTCAACTATACCGCTGAAACTGCTGCACGTTTCTTTTTCAACTATGTTATCACTCGATTCGGGGTCCCCAAACAGTTGGTCTCAGACCATGGATCACACTTTGAAGATTTAGTTTGGCGTGAATTATCTACTTTCCTCAAGTTCCAAAACCAGTTTTCCTCAGCTTACTACCCTCAAGGGAACGGTCAATTCGAAGATGTTAACAAAATACTGAAAACCATACTCCAACGCACTGTTGATTGGCATAAGTCCAATTGGCACCATATGCTATTCCCTACCTTATGGGCTTACCGTACCTCCACCAAGACCGCCACTAGTTTTACCCCATTTCATTTAGTTCACGGTGTGGAGTCTGTCCTCCCCATCGAGTGTCAGATACCTTCCTTACAAATCGTTGTCGAGCTTCTCCCCGATACCTCCCTCCTCGAGCAACGTCTGCTATCCCTCGAACAAGCCGATGAAGATCGTCGTGCCACTCTCCAGAACATTGAAGCTGCCAAAAACCGCTCCAAAGCTCACTATGACAAACATGTTCACCCTCGAACTTTCCACGAAGGGGACCTCGTCCTCGCCTACGACCAAGCCCACAACAAAACCGGTAAAGGAAAGTTTGAGTCCATGTGGCAAGGCCCTTACATCGTTCAGACTTGCCTCGGCAAGGGGGCATACATTTTAGCCGACTCTGAAGGCCACCCTTTATGCAATCCCCGCAATGGGTTGTATCTTAAACATTTTTACCCATAACTGAAACCGCGACCTCATTGGTCTGCATTGTACATTTTGCTCCCTTTTTGTTTTTTACCATCTTTACCATAATCTCACATTCATCGTTTTTTGCATGCCCACAGATGGACCATCTTCCACCTCGTTACATTGGCTTCGCTGATGGGGCAAGCCGCTGGTCGCCCAACCTGGCCTCTGCAGCATGGGTCTTATATTCCCCTTCCAACGAACTGATTCACCTTGACGGAACATGTATAGGCACTGCGACCAATAACCAGGCAGAGTATGATGCTGTGACCGGTCTCCTGACTGCTGCCCTCCAGATGGGCATACGTCACCTTCATGTGTTCTTGGACTCCCAGCTACTTGTCTCCCAGATCAACAACTGCTACCAGGTGTGCGATCCTTGCCTATTTAGAAAATTCCTGCGTACAAAACAACTTAGCCGACAGTTTGAATCCATCACATTCACACATGTCCCAAGAGCTCAAAATAGTGTCGCAGATCAAATGGTCAATAACATCCTAGATTGGCATATCAATCACACTATATAAACATCTCCATCATGCATCATAGCATCTCATCGAACCATATAAAAAACCAAAAAGACTGCATTGCATAAACATTTACATCCATGAACATAAACCATAAAACCACATTTGCATCCATAAGGGCATCCACGTGCCCAACATCCTAGCAAACTTTGCATCCATGTGCAAACATATCAAACACCATAAAGCGCATCCACGTGTGTATAAATGAAACAACATCATACAAAAGTGCATCCATGTGCATAAATATATACATATCAAAAAATACATGATACAGAGCTATACATGTCCTGAGTACCTCTGTACTCAGCTCTACAAAAAAATGTGTGTATATACAATCCTCAAAAGCCTCATAGGGTACAGGCCGTAACTACAAAAAATAGGGGGGAGTCCCCTGCACCCCCTAATGGGATTCATACCCGACATCACTGTCAGTGTCCACGGCCTCTGACTCCTCTCCTCGTGCCTCCTCCGGCGTGTCCACATCCCATCTGGGCCCCTGGGCCCGTGCTCTGTCCGCCAACAGAGCCACCCGGATTGCAATCGATCGAAAATCTCAGGGTGCCCCCAAGCAATCCTGGACCACAGCCGGATCCAGGTCCCGCCATCCCGCGTCAGTCACTCCCATGAGCAACTGCTCTAACAACACCCGTACAGACTCCAGTGTCCTCTCGGCATCTGGACGACGCACCTCCCCCCGCCCAAGCAAAGCGGGAATGGCCACAGTCCCTTTGCGCGCCACATGTCCCGGGGGTGGCCTCGGACCCACATCTGCAAAACACCATTTTTTCAGTTACCATATATCAGGAATATATCATATACATAAACTGAACAATGCAAACAAATCATACGTACCATCAGGCCCCCATGCCTGTCCTGGTGGCCGTGGAGCATCCGGATCTCCCGCGAAGTCCATATCCCTGTATGGATAGTCGTCCAGCGTCAGTGGTAGCTGGAGCCACTGCAAGTATAGCTCCTGAGTGAAGTAACGCCCAACATCCCCGCCGCCACGGCGGCGCATCATCTCTCCCCACCACACCATCCGAGGCTCCCTCAAGCCTCCTGCCCTGACCGGCACCCCCGGCCGCAGTGTGGGGACCCTCTCCATAAATAAGGCACACAAAAAGGAACCATAACAAAATCCCTTGCCAGACTCCTTCGCCGCGGTCAGCTGTCGCTGCACGCAGGTCAGGAACATCTGGCCCCAGGCAACATAGGTCCCGGCCAGTACACGCTCTACAATCTGCATCTAACCCCTAGACACCTTCTCAGGTGACTGGGACCCCAAAATACGAACCACACAAGCCGCCATCGCTTGTACTGCTGGCTCCCGTAGATCCCTCACCAAGAGTGCATTCCAATGCACCCAAGCGTCCAGCCGACAAAATTGTTCCACCATATCCTCCATATTCAGATTCGCAAACACCCGCGGCTGAGTATCTGATACCCTCCCCAGGTAGGGCAACCCCGTCAAGAAATAAACGTCAGTAAGGGTGAGGTCCACCCTCTCCCCTTGCACCCGAAATGCCAGCGCATTTGGATCCCAGAATCCGACCAACCAGTTCAGCAGCAATCCTGCTGACTACATAATAGGAACCTCTGCGAACTTCAGCAGTTCGAAGAGTCGTAGCAGTGACCGCATCGGGCGATCCTCTCGAACCACTGTCACTATCTCCTCTGGGACCTCTCGCTCCCTCCATGGCACCGGTGGCATCCTCTCAATCACATAACGAAGTCTCATCAGGATCACGTCAAAATAATGGAAATTCCCACCCATCCAAACCAAAACCAGAACAGCCCAGCCCTTGACCGCAGCTGTCAAGCCTACAGCCGCGGTCTCCAACCGCGGCTGTCAGGCCTACATTCGCAGTCTCTGACCACAGCTTCCAGGCCTGTAGCCGCGGTCCGCGACCGCGACTGTTAGGCCTATAGCCGCGGTCCGCGACCACGGTTGTTCGACCTGCAGCCGCGATCCGAGACCGCGGCTGTCTCGACCCAAACCCGCGGTCTGCGACCGCGGTTTGGACGCCCTAACCCGCGGTCCACCCACGTGGACTATACAACAAGACCCCTAGGAACCACTACCCTCCCCCCTAACCCAAAAATAATGCAGGCATAAGTTTGACGGCCTACCTGTCTCTCCCAAATCTGCAGTCGACCGGTCGGATCGTCCAGTAATAACACGTCATCTCTGGCCCACTGTGCTCACAAGTCAATATCCACTAATCAAATGACACATGTCATGTTGGGCCCACTTACTATTTATAGTCCATTGAATTTTCTCTCGTTTAGCCATTCTGAACCCATACGGAGTCCATTTTTCGAACCGTTTCCACCATTGGAATCAGAACGACGAGACCATCCTGATGGTCACCTCGTTGCATTATTTTCTCTATGTCATTTTTTACCCATTTTTTCAGACACCATTAGTCGCCTCGGTTTGCGTGCCACATCGGCCGTTCTCCGTTTTTCACATTTTTTATATCGCCGGATTCATTTTTCTGAGCTCGTGACGATGCTTGAGATCATTTCTCACTCTCACTTGGTACAATGTCAACATTGTGTCCCTACACCTTGCCGCATTGATTTGCGTGCCACATCGGCCGTCATCAGATTATTTCACACTTTTTACATGAGCCATCCACTCCTGTCATACTGCAAATGTTTCGTTATTTTGCCATCATTCATTCACCCCGCAAGGAGGCCCACCAGTGTCCCCCCCCACCCTTAGTCATGGTCATCATAAAAGCTCCCTGATCGAACACTTCCTCCTTGCCTGACCATTAATTCAGAGTCTTCTTATTTTCTTTCAGACTCCTTAAAATTGAAAGCAACCACGAGCATGTACTATCGTGGGCTCATAAAATCCACATGACAGTATCATTCCATTGCTTCAGAGTCTTCTTATTTGCTTTCAGACTCCTTAAAATTGAAAGCGACCACGAGCATGAACTGTCCTGGGCTCGTAAAATCCACATGACAGTACCATTTTATATCCACACTTCTTCTAGTTCCCTCACCCATGAAGAAGTCCCCCCGCACTCCTTGGCGCTATGATCAATCTTCTCGGCAGCACCCCCAATCAGGTCACCTTTGTTCAGAGTATTCTGCAATCTCCTACCATTTTACCACAGCTTGAGTCTCCCTCATCCCAATTACCCTCAGATCCCATATAACTATGATCCTTTTACCACCAGTTAGTCTCATCTGCTGCCCGATCATCTCCTCCATCATACTCTGAACAAAGGAAGTTTGAGTCCACCCACTCTACTTGCCCAGTTATTCCCCCCAGTTTATCACTCCCACCATCAATACTATCACAGTTCGGTTTTTTACCTCGCGCTCCTATCAAGGAAACATCATTGCCTTGATAGTTGCAGGTCTCCCTCTGTCGACGACAGCCTCTCTATTCCAGAGGATAGACCCAGAGGCCCCTGCGCCTTGGACCCATCACCATCTGTGGTGAGTACCTATGGACCATTTTGGGAGGAGTCATCATTGCCTCTCCGAATAGTTGTTTCTCACATGCTCGACTTCAGCACCTTAATCGCATCGTTGAGAATCGCGCAGGATGTATATCCTTTCCATTATGTGTCAAAGACCCCGGATTTCCCCCGACTCTTGCACATTGGTGAGTCACTTTGGAACGCTCAGTGATATGTTCTCGTGGATGTCCGAGCTGCGTTGGATATTGTATTCGGAAGCCATCCAGTTCCATGCTTCCTCAAGTACCCAGTTCAGTTTACCATTGCACGTATGACCGTTGTCACTTTGATCCAGCAGCTCATCAGTTCCTTCAGAACCACATTCAGTAGCACTGCTGTCATTCCATTGCATCAGTTGTTCAGCTCAGACATGGTCAGCCCAACAGTATGTTCCAGCATTGTGTCCCCTCTGGACACTTTTGATATACACAATGGTTTCCTATGTATCCTACAGGACCCTCTTTTTGGGCCTCACAGTTATTTTCATGTATCTTGATACGAGCATGGGAATTCCCGCCTTGTCCGTATGATCAGATGATTCCTCATCCATTATTGAGGTTATGTACTTTTCAGTCCTTGCAGTTGGTTCGAGATCGTTTTTTTGAGCTTTAGTTGGTTCCTTCTCTTCTCCACACCCCAGCAAACATGAATATGACTTATGATTTCCATCGGCCATACGATGAGCTCCTGCCCTCGCACATCAGGGGGCAATCTGTTAACACCCAAAAAGGGTCCACTACCTCATCTACCCCATCACATGGCTCATTTGTCCATTTTCCCACCATATGTCCATCAAAAACCCATAAAACCATGTAAAAAGCTTCCAAACGGCTTAAAATGCCTCCAAAAGGCCATAAAACCCTCTTTTCAGTTAAAAATATCCAAAATTCCTCCAAAAAAGCAAAAATATCCAAAAAGGAAGAAAAAATATTAAATAATGAGGAAATGAGGAAAAAACCCTAAACAGCTGAAACCCTAACCCTAAACCGCATGGTTTCCAACTATAAATAAGGGATGGAGATCCCTTATTTCATATCCACAATCACAAGTATCCTGCCTCTGCCAAAATTGCTCTTGAAATCCCAGCTCACCATTGAGCTGCTTTCACCGTGAGAGCCCCTTTTGGCCCATTTCCACCATTGGAGAAAGAGAAGAAGCAGCTTGAAGCTCGGAGCCACCGACTCGGATCACCGCAAAGGGCTTCACCAACCTTCACATTGGAGGTCAGATCAATACAAAATTACTATTTACTTTTACTGTTTTTGCTTCATGAATGTGTTTAAATTTATTTTTTTTATTTCAGTTATAGTTTTTAATTCACATATCATTGAACTGCTACTAAGGAATCCATTGTCCTTAGTAGGTACTCATTCGTACAAGCTAGGGGTGAAACCCTAGAAACACAAATGATCTTTCTAACAAACGTACGCTCTGAAAGAGGCAGAGGAGCACCGAGTTCCTAATGGTGTAGACATGGTTTAAATTACAAATAGCGAGCTGAGAGTCCACCAATACTACTAGATCGTGGACCGTCCTGGGAGGTAGCTTCGACTAGAAGACTGATGACCGCTTCATACTCGACGATGTTATTAGTAGCATAACCTAAGCAAACTACTCTTGAACTAACCTAATCTTCAGCTGGGGAATAGATAACCCAAGCAGCCGAGGCTAGATTCAAGGTGTGGCAGAAATCACCATCAGCGAAGCCATAGAAATCCATCTGCATGACCACAACATGGTATAAACAGATGCACACACCGAAACTCAAAACCATCTTGAAAAAACTAAAAACACACTGAAAGTCAATCAATATACATATATACAAAATAACATCCAAGAAGACCTAGGCATAGTACCTTTTCAAGTACAACCCATTGCAGGGTTGCCCCAAAGGGATCCCATCATAATCTACCAACTCATAGGCTCCTTTCTCTAACACTTTGGAAATAACGAAAGGTCCATACCACATAGACTCGAACTTACCCTTTCCTAGCTTGTCATATCTCTAGTCATAAGTCAAAACTAGGTCACTCTTGTTGAAAACACGAGGTTGGACGAATTTATCATACTACGCCTTGACGCATTTCTTATGTGCCTCATTAGCCAAGGCAACATCTTTACGAGTCTCATCAAGGTTATTCAAGTACAAGAATCTTGCTTCCTCTGCGGAAGTGTCCGGGAGAAGTTCGACGGTGAGTTGTAAATATGGAATCTGACATTGGATAGGCAAGACAGCTTCAAGTCCATAGAAAATCTGGAATGGCATGAAACCAATAGCTGTTTTCATGGAAGTCCGATAAGCCCAAAGAGCGAAAAAAATAACGAGATTCCAATTGGATTTATGATCTCCAACCATTTGACAAAGCATAGTTTTCAAAACTTTGTTAATGGCCTCTACCTGACCATTAGCTTGTGGATAATATGGCGGAGAGTTTTCATGGAGAAAACCTAGCTTGGCACTCAATTCCTCCATCATGTGATTACAAAAATGGGATCCGTGATCAGTGATGATGGACTACGGAACTCCAAATCTAGCTATGCTATGATTGAACAAGAAGAGAGTGGCAGTCTTACCATCTTCTGCATATGTAGGCATGGCCTCAACCCATTTTGTGAAATAATCCATGGCTCCGATGATGTAACCATGCCCCCCGGCTGAGGTAGGCTTACAATGCATGAAGTCAATCCCTGATTTGGAAAAAGGGCCAACAACAATGACAGGGTGAAGTGGAGTAGGATGGGTGCACTTTTTGGGATAAAAATGTTGACATGGTGGGAATTTTTGAACAGCCTTATGACAGTCTTTAAAGACAGAAGGCCAGAAATAGCCAGCGCGAAGGATTTTCTGGGCTGTAGCCATCCCAAATAAATGACTGCCACATGATCCGGAGTGGCAATCATTCAACACATGTTCGGCCTCCTCATGAGTGAGGCAACGTCAGAGAACGAAATCAATCCCATGTCTATACAAGGTATCATGCAAGATAAGATAGTATTTCGCGTGGTGCCGTATGCGACGATGATCATCGCAAGATAGATGCGGCTGAAAACACTGGGTCTGGAGATAAATCAACAAATTTCCATACCAAGGATCAGTAGTGCTAATTAGGAACATGAATTCATCCGAAAATGAATCATTGGGCTCAGATTCTGTGGTAGCACTAGGAAGGTCACATATAAGCTTGGCAAAAAAAAGGATTTCTTTGACGTATCCATGGAAAACTCGAGATCAAACTCCTGAAGGATGACAATCCAATGAGAGTACTTGCCCTCAAGTACCTGACGATTCAAAATGTAATACATTGGGTTCTGGTCTTCCAATACGGTGGTAGTGCGAAGCAAAATATAGTGATGAAATTTTTGCACGGCAATGACTGTCGCCAAAGCTAGCTTTTCCACATGTGAATAATGGATTTCAGAATCAATAAGATTCTTACTGGCATAATAAACCACATGCTCCTGATCGTGGAGATTGTCCTACACTAAAATCATGGCGATGGTAGTAGCAGAGGTAGCAATATACAAGAGAAAATCCTTTGAATAGTCTGGGGGGTGTATCACAGGTGAATGAATCAGAGCGTGCTTAATACTATCAAAGGCGCATTGGGCTTGGTCATCCCAAAATAATGGAGTGTTCTTCTTGAGGAGACGCATATAATAGTGTGTTTGCTCAACGAAATTGCACACGAAATGGTGGAGAAATTTTTCCTTCCCCTGCAAACTTTGGAGTTCAAGGATGGTAGTTGGGGCTGGTAGATTAATGATGGCGGTAATCTTCAAAGGATTGATCCAGATGCCATCTTTGGATAGTACAAATCCAAGAAGAGGTCCTGTCTCAATGCAAAAAACACATTTATGCGGATTGATCCGTATATTCTAATGATGACATCTCAGGAATATGTCTCTAAGATGACCGGGATGGTCCTCCCGTCGTTGTGAATGAGCAGGGAGGTTGTTAAGATACGGTTCAATAATATGTTTAATGTCGTGAAACGCATAGGACATCGCATGCTGGAACATGGCACCAGCATTTTTCAAGTTGAAAGGTAACTTGTTATATGCAAAGGTCCCCCATGGGAAAATGAATGCCATCTTATGCTGATCAGCGGGAAATATCTCAATCTGATTATAGCCAAAAAAACCATCCATGAATGAAAACATGACACTTCCAGCATAGTTGTCGATAATCTGATCGATGTGCGGGGTAGGAAAGTTCTCTTCAGGACAATCTTTATTTAGATCCCTAAAGTCAATACAGACTCTAATGGTGCCCTGCTTTTTATTGACGAGGACAACATTCGATACCCATTCCGTCAGAGGTACAAGATAAATAAAACCAACTTTTAGAAGTTTCTCAATCTCAGCTTTAATAGCTGCAGCCTTCCTAGAATGGACTTGCCTAAGTTTCTGCCTGACAGGTTTAGCCATGGGATAAGTTTTAATCTCGTGGACCACAATGGAATGGTCAATCCCATGCATCTCTTCATAGGACCAAGAAAAAACATCATGTAATTCCTTTAAAAGTGCCTTATATGCTTCAGATTCATCTATGGAGCAGTTCTTCCCAATGTGAACGTGCTCAATAACATCAGGCTTGGATGATATGTCAATTGGGTTCTTCTGAGTAATGTTGCAAAGGTTTCCTTCAGAATCTGTATCTTGCAACAATATAGGACTTTGCGGAACGTTGACAATATTAGTAGGAAACAAGGATGCAAAATCATGGCTACCCGAACTAGTATTAGGGAGGAACATGGATCTATGATGGTGATCTTCCCAAATGGGCTCATCTATGTTCATGATCTCAATAATGTACTCATCAAAAGGAAAAGTCTCAGAGAGATAGTCTAGAACCGGAAGAGAAGGTTCTAACCAGTATGGTAAATGGTAAGGATCTGAAGCCACTAAATGAATGCCATTAGTGTGATCATCGGAGCAATTTTGAATGGCATCATACATAGCTTCGTGCGAACTCAACGAGGCGGACTCAATAGCATTTGTGTTTGGGGGCTCAATATCAAATGAGGTGATCATATGGACTGTAGCGGTATCCGTGCTAGGGGGAGTAGAGGGAAAAATCCACATAAGGGATGAATCCTTCAACATACCTACCCCAATCGACTGGTAAGGAGGAGGGGACTGACCTAACATGGGGATGTTGTTAGCCATGGAGGTAGTAAAATCCGGCATACAGAAAACGAGCTAGTCAATGGTAACAATTTTCTCGAGATGCGGGAATTGGACCATTTGAAATACTATTGAAGCAACAACGTTCATGGCATAGAAACAATTCCTTCCTAAAATGAGTTTATAATCTAGATGGGGATCTACCACTTCTACTTGGATGGAAACGATTTTTCCCCCCATCTCGACTGCAAGGGCTGATATGAGGTTGTGGGGTTGAAACCTCTGTCCAACAAAGGCTTTAAGGGTCATAAGTGATGTAACAAGCTCGGGAGAGCCAAGAGATTTCCAACAAGTCAGAGATAACACCGAGGTCGAAGCTCCTTTATCTAGTACCGTTCGCAAGACTTTATTTCCCACTACTTTCGTAATGATCTGAAAAGCAAGTTTATGCGATAATCTAGGTTTATAGTTCTCAACATTGAAGTGAATCCAATTAGTGTTATCCTGGTCTACAGCTCCTAATGCAGTCAACAAGTTATTGCACTGTATAGGGCAACTTTGGAGTACTTCCAGGGCAGACATCGCACAAGGTGCCTGAGCGAGGTCCTCAACCACATTATAGAATTGAGCAGTTCGGGCATTGGGATTAAAGAAAACCTTCTGAAGAGTACTCTTTGGTGGGAGAAAAATAATGTCGAGAGTAGGCTTCTTGATAGACAAGGGAACATTAGATGAGGATTCCGGAGAACTAGTGGAGGGAGCTTTCCCTAAAGAAGATTGATCTTCTTGCTTATCTGTGGGTTTATCATAATTCTGGCTTCAATTTTGTAGATGGATGGTATCTGAGGACATCGTACAAATTTCCTCTGATGAACTAGAGTTACCTTGGTTTGGCATGTGGTGTACCAGCTGTTGTTGAGAGGGAAAGGGATCCATAAGTACTGCAGGTGCGGGGTTAGACTTCAAAAACTGGGAGATTTCATCCCGACAGGGACACTCCCTTGAGAAGTGGTCACCACCACATAACAGAAAAGGGTATTTAGCCTTCCTTTTCCCTGTGTTGGTGTCATTATGGGTTGATTATGGGGTCTCCTATTGGTTTCCAGGTTTTTTATTTCAATTTTTACCTTTCTTTTTGTTACCCGAGGTTTGAGTACTTTGAATAGAATTGACCTCAGCATAAACCTTGGGAGTCGAAGGAGTAGCAGGTTGGGTTTTATTGATAGGTTTCGCTGTGGATGGCGACTGGATTGAACCAACAACTCCATCAATAGGTACTTCTACTGATGGCTTGGCAGGGTCAGTGCTGGGGTGAGGAGCTTGAGGAATCAGGTCATAAAGAGTCCCGGACTGGGAATTGAGCAAGCCTAGGTACTAAGCCTGACTAATAACCTTCTCTTTGGTAACGACATCACCCATGGCCACATCTCAGGAAATAGGAGGAAACAAGGACTTAGTGAACCAATCAGCTAACAATTGATCTGGAATAGGGGCCTTAATAAGTCTTCTCCGCCTTCTCCACTCATGAATATGATCAAAAATGTGGGTAGAGGTGTTCTGTCATAGAGAAGTTAAAAGATCAGTGCCCATTTCATAACGAACAGGGAGCTGAAATTGCGTAAGAAATACGGTTTCCAACGAGTCAAAATCCACAAATGAGTGTTGTGGGAGTTCAATATACCACTTCGTGGCCGTACTGGTCAAAGTTCATTGAAAGAGTCGTAACCGGATGGAATCATCCATGAGGGATTTTGAAGAACAACACAAATGAAAAGTCATAACATGGTTCCATGGATCTTCACCCTGCTTCCCAATGAATTTTGGAATATCCAATGGTAACTTTACCGGAATGGGAGGCCACGAGGGATTGTGTCAAATGGGATCATTAATCAACTTGGACAAATCGGGAAAGTCCAAAGTTGCAAGGAAAGGTAATTGTCTATTGGGCTGCACATACTGGTAATATTGATATGGCATGAAATTACCAGTAGAGCCATAGGTTGACTGATAAACAGGTTTCGGTGAGGAAGAACTACCAGGAAATCCACCCATGGGGGGTTGATTTCCGGAATTAGGACCACTAGGACCACCAAGGCCTCGAGGAGGAGGGCTGCCAAAGCCACCAAGACAACTAGGACTATTGGGACCACCAGGATCACTAGGACCACTAGGACCATCAGGAGGCAGACCACCAAACCCTCCGGAACCTCCAAGAGTTGGAAAACCTTTGAGCCACCAAAACCACTAGGTGGAGGGCCACTAAACCCTCCTGAGCCATAAGGAGAAAATCCATCAGGTCCCCTAGGACCACTAGGACCGTTAGGACCATGAGGAGGACTGCCAGGCCCTCCATGACCATTAGGTCCCCTAGGAGGAGGACCTCCATAAAGCGGTCCTCCCGCACCTCCCACAGTATGTATGGGTATCCCTCCCATGGCTGGCATGTAAGACCAGTTGGTTTGGCCACATGGCGTAAAAGTGTTTCTAGGGAATGGAATTCTAGTAGGATTAGATGGATGATTACCTACAAGTATTTGATAACCATAACCACTAGAAGAATGATTGGAAACAGGTTGTGCCCCCAAGGGCTGACCTAAACTAGATGGGGGGTTTACCACATTAGTGTGGGTGGGAGGGACAAAATTTGTAGATGATTCTATGTTAGAGGTCTACTCCTAACTAGGTATAGCTCCGGGATCATATAAAGTAGGTCGTGCTAGGGGTTTCCCCCTGGCATTCAAAGGTACTGAAGACATAAGAATTGAAGGTTGGGCCCCATATGCAAAATATATGGGCATATTTGGATCATACATGACATAAGAGGTGAGAGGGGTGGAAATTTGACCTGGGCTATGGGCTGTTAATGGACGATTTATAATCGGTTCAATGGATCTCATAGAATCGGGTAGTGAACGATATCCCACAGGAAGGAATGTGGAACGAACTGGTGAAGGGACTAATAGGTTGTCGATCTATTTTTCTACCTCCTGTGTATGGAGGATAGCAGCACGGTATTGCCTTCGTTCTTCTTGACTCTTAGCAATGGCCTGTCCGATAGGTGTCTCCAAAAAAAGAGCATTAGGACCAAAATTCGGATGGGTATCATCAACATGATCTTCCATGGGAGTATGGAGCGATGAATCCTCACGGGAAGGCTATTGGACCAAGGGAGGTGAGTGTGAAGAATATGGTACTCCACTTTCCACCACCACATGATCTCCCATTTGGGAGGTGGTAGCATCTCCTTGGTCGATAGCTTCCATTGGATTTCCTTCTAAAACAGAAGTAAAATCGAGTGGCAAGCCCCGTACTCTCCTGGACTATCTTAACTAAACTAGTGTGTACAATTCCTATCTAACCTAGGGTCTAAAAATCTAGAAAAAACACACCAAAAGACTTCCCTACTCAAACTAAAGGTCAAAACAAGCAAACTTAAAATGATAGGAAGAGTTCAAAAGTCAGGTCTCTCACTAGGATTGTCAAGCCGGTCCCAATCATGATACACCTTGAGGGTACGTGCGTATTAATATCCCCGAATGTTGTTTTCAGTGTATGGCTCCAAACAAGATAGCCAAAGGGATTTTCTCAGATAGATAAGCTACCCTAGGGGGGTCTCCCGATATACTCAAGGTACGTGGGAGCTCTAATCGGTAGTAGTGATGTCTAATGCATAACCGTACACAAGGGGCCTTCCGATATACAATTGAGTATGTGAATTACCTTTCTATATACCTCAAGGGTATGTGAAAGGCCGTTCGATATACCGACGGTACGTCGAAGAACCACATCAGTCCCAGAATGTAATGCTGACAAATAGCGACAACTCCTATGCTTTACGACGCCCGAACACGTCTCTAACCTATTACTCAAGTTACTATGTAAATTTTAACCTACAACTACCGTTGATTTTAACTTGTACCATTAGGTGAATGCATGATGTTCTGATAGAAAAGTAAAACCATGCAATATGCTCGTGCAAATGTTCACTTTACCGTTCAATGTGTCTACTTACGGGAGGGAAGAGAGTGTTTTTCCTTTTGTTCAAAACCAAAAATCATTCCAATCAACAGTCATGAACATCAAATCAAAGACAAGTAAATACTTCTACAAACCAAATTATTGTTTTCGAAAGCAAATGGGAAGGGTGAGAATCTCTTTTACTAAGAGAACAACACCAAGCACACCTATATGCCAATGCACTCTAATTTTTCAAATTTCTCAAAAACATAAGCAAGTCTAACTTAAAACTACCATTTTTTTTATTTTGACTGAGATAGTCCTATATGCATGAGAGACAAAAGATCGTAAAGGTCCTGAAAGCTTATGAAGCCAATCAGAAAACCCAAATCCAACGCTCAAATATGATGTCCTAATCTCAAGCAAAACTTTTCTTTTTTGAAGGGAAGAAAAATAAGTTTACTATGTAAGCAAGAAATGAAATCTATAAGTTAATATAATGTTCTTCTTTCAGTATATGGGACGAAAAGAGAGTTCAATGAACACCCTAAATTTCAAAAAACAAGAAAATCCTTCTTTAAGCACAACCAACAAGTAAGAAGCTGATGAACAATAAAAAAGACTAAACAAATTTTTGAAATTCCACTCAAAATCAATCTTAACCATGAAAGCAGCAAGCCCCACACATCAGATTCAATAACACAATCCTGATAACAGAACTGAAAGCAATCAAAATTCCAAATTTTTACAAAGAAAAAAGAGGAAAAAGAGTTTTGGACTAATGCCTACCTGGTACCGCGCTTTGTAGGTGTTGTAAGAGCATTTCCAAAGCAGAACCACTCCTCGCTAACCGGATATAGGCAGTGGCACCGCTTATTATCCATTGTGTTCAGGCGGTGGCACCGCATCTCGCACAAAGCATTTCCATGATTCCTTGTAGATGGAAAAAACAAAAAGAGAACAATGGATCAGATCAAAAACAGACTAGATCAAGGTGAATACTATCGAATTGAATATGGTAACAAAGCATAAAAAAAATAACTCATATCTGAACAGATCTGGAAATTTCAAACCCAAATAATACAATTCAAAAAGTAGATCTAACTGTAAAGAGTCAAAGAAAGCGGAGCCTGGATTAGGACAAGAGTTGCAGACTGAGGACGATCAGAACAACTGAATACAACTACTCCCCAGTGGAGTCGCCAGAATTGTTGCCCGGAATATTTCACCTCCTGCAGACAGCAAGGTGTTTCGTTGGTCTGAATTGTTCAAATCTAGAACAAATAGATCACATAGGTTGATAAATCTCCCTAGACACTGTAGATATCTGGAATGCAAGACTTTGATATTTCACCTGTGTACCTGCAAAAGAATTCAACACGAAACAGATCAAAGTAACCAGAACATGATCTACTAATCTATGCTAGTGACTAAGGAATCTAGCAATATATATCTGAAATCAAACATCAACAATATATATGGGACAAAAAATCAGCTTGCATTAGAAATATGAAGAAGTTTACAACCAAGCCTTAGTGTTGACATGCATCTCCATGAAACCAACTCTTCATCCCCAAAAGCTCTGACTCTAGCTCTCTATGCTCTCTCCAAATGATGTTGTGCCAAGAATCAGTCCAATAGCATAACAATACCTACAATGTTCTCCCCTCAACCATGACTATGAGCTCAAATATATAGGGCTAGATGGATAGAGATGGTTGAGAAATGAGTGGGTGAGGTGGCCTCTAAGATCCTAAGATGAGGGATCTCGAGCTCAACTAACCCACAATAGTACGGATAAGAGATATCTCGAGGCTTATCATCTAGAAGCCTTGAGAAGCTTCTCTTTTTCTCTTTTTACGTAGGGTGCCGCTCTTCTCCTTCTATGACAAAGAGGTTCTGCTAATAACCGCCTATGGGCCAAGAGTGACAGGCGGTGGCACCGCTTGTGGACAACCGATGAAAAGCGGTGCAAACAGGGGTACCGTTCCTGGATAAAGGGGCATGAGCAGTGCTAGGAATTTGTATGATAGATTGGTAAAAAAGTCATTTAGTATTCACTCCAGGAGCTGGGATTTCAGGGCAAGTAGGTATGTCAAAGGTCTTATCACATGATGGTGACAGGATTTTGGTATAACACTCCATGCCCTGCAAAACTTCAAAATGAGTATTAGTCTCTGAAAATATTAAAAACTAGGCTTTATGGAACTATGTAAGGGAAAAACTTTACTAAAATAATTAAAATAATAAAAATAAAACACAAAAATAATTAATAAACTTAGTAAATAGTGAAAAATACTTACCATTTCCACTTTCACTATTTGGAGAGCAATTTGAGCCATTTTGAGTGCAAATTTCATGCATGGATTGTGGAGCCCATAGTCGACCATTTTTCGCACCGTCAGAGCCAGGTAATTCTTAAGACCATTCTCTTTCCTTTCATGGTATCCATTTTTAATTTCATGTAAATTTTAGGGTTTTTTGGGAATTTTTCCAAGAGGAAAAGGTGTTTCCATGCTACCTCTCTTTTCCCTTTCGGGAAGGGTGGTGCTCAAGGGACACCGCATTTTATCATACAGAAAAAAGAGATGGCATCCCTTTTTCCTAACACGGAAAAGGAGGTGGCGCAAAGTTCCCTAGAACTCTTGAAATTCAATCCAAATGAAGAAATTTGAAGTGAATATGAGTTCTAACACTTCATTTTAATGTTTTGGCAAGCTATTTCAGCAAAAATAGTGATTTGGAAGGAAAGGGAGAATGGCATCAATGACATAATAGTTGGAAATGATGTTGAGACTATGGCTGCTCTTCGTGGATGTGGGAAATTGAAATTATTCAATGTGCCTAGTATGAGGTCACAGGTGAGGCTGCTAGAGTACATTCGCAAGATGTGGAAGCCTAAGAAACTATATTTCGAGGTAGGGGACCACATTCTGACTATGGAAGTAGAGGAAATCTACCTCCTTACAAGTTTTTCCATGTGCGGAGCTCCTATCTCATTCACTAGTCCTCGAGGTGGGGACATTACCATGCAGGGTCTCATAGATAGATACTACTTTCCAAGAACACTAATGTGTGTATATAAGATACCCATCAAGGATGTTGTGGATTTACCTCTCTGGATAGTACTGTTCACTATGTAGCATATCTAGGGGAGACAAGGGGCTCACAAAGCCTCACGTTGTCACATGTTATATTTCTTGGAGGAAATGGCACATACAGTCTTCAACTGGGTGGAAGCCCTACTAGTTACATTCAAGGAGAAACTAACAAAGTGTCAGCAAGGAGAATTGAAACAATTTTATTATGGAACGATCCTAGTGTCATTCTTCTCTGAGAGAGTACCACACTTGAGGCCACAGGTGGCCTTCACTGAGTTGAGGGCACGAGATCCACACATTTTGAGATGGGTGGAGGTTATGGCCTGCCATGGTGGCGAAGGATCCAAGGTCATCTATGGGGTTGCATTATTTCTATGGTTGGATTACCAGCTCCTCATGATTTCTGACTATGCATATGTCGATACTGATTTCAAGGGAAAACCAGAATCATCCCCACCAGTATATCATCAGTGGGGTGACATGAGTGAGTGAAACACTAAGATATTCATTTTTTTATATTATTATTGTTTTATGATTTTTATGTATGTTAACGAGACCTACTTATTCTCATGTAGATGTGGGATTGGCATGACCTAGGGGTTCATCTCCCATAGACAGGTGAGCGAGAGGCCGCTTTGTACACTGTGGGGATGATGAGATGACCAAGCTAGAGCAACAACTTAGCTGATTGACACTATATATCCATGATATCACATTAGATGACCTCCCTAGGAGGTATATGAGGAATATTGCGAGATTCCAAGTTGTTTCGGACGCTTTCTACTCAAAGTGGCAAGAGCCATCATGTGCTACCATGAGAACCACTAGGGGTTCACATGATGTATACACTGAAGGCTACCTAGCTTCAATATTTTTTGTTATTTTGTAGTCTTGAAAGCCAACGTGCTTCAGTTGGGGTCTCGAGACCATATATTTTGTAAAAACACTATATATATATATACACAGACTTATCTATTGGCGGTCTACTTGTTTTTAATAATGGAATTCTATTTACATGAGTTTTATGTATTTTTATTACTTATATACAATGGAACATGTTATTTCACTTATCAATATCATGAATGAGCAATGTACCAATCTAACATATAATTGGCAAGTGAATATGCAACTTTGTTACAAGATCTAGGGACGTGTCTATAAGTAATGAATTCAAATGATCTTTCCAAAAAACGTACCCTTCAAAAAATTTGAAGGAGCATCAGGTTTCGAATGGCATAAATGTGCTTAAAATGAGAAACCACAAGCTGAGAGTCCATAAAAAATACAAAATTGTCAATGTCATGAGATGCAACTTTAGTTAGAAAACCTATCATTGTGTGATACTTGATGATTTTATTGGTGGACAAACCGATACAAACTTCTCCTGAACTAACTAAGTCATGAGCTTTGGAATACAATACCCAAGTGGTTCAAGCAATATTTAGGGTGTGATGGCAAGCACCACCAGCAAAACCATAGAAGGCCATATGATCTGTAGAATCAAAACATGGTATAAACAACATTAGACAATAACTCAAAACCATATTTAAAATAACAAAACCACATGTAAAAGTAAAAAATGTACATATACAAGGCACTAATGCAAACAATATCTCGAGCATAGTACCTTTTCAGGTACAACCCATTGCAAGGTTTTCCAAAACGTATCCCATCATAGTCAACAAGCTCATAGGCACCTTTTTCTAAGACTTCACTCATAATATAGGGACCAGACCACATTGATTCTAGCTTCCCCTTCCCAAGTTTATCATGTTTCTGATCATAGTTTAGAACCAAATATCCTTCATTAAAAACACGAGGCTGGACCTATTTATCATATTGATCCTTGATCTGTTTTTTGTGTGACTCATTAGCCAAGGTGACATTATGTCGAGTCTCATTAAGGCTCATCAGATAAATAAAACATTCTTCTTCGGTAGAAGTATTGGGTATAATCTCAACAACAAGCTTGACTAATGGAATTTCACACTCAATAGGTAGGATAGCTTCCAATCCGTAGACTAATTGAAAAGGTTTAAAATCATTCATTGTTTTAACTGAAGTTGTGTAATCCCAAATTGCAGAAAATAGAGTTAAATTCCATTTGGATTTATGATTTCCAACCATCCTATGAAGCATAGTATTTAGGACCTTGTTAATGGATTCAAACTGGCCATTACCTTGTGGATAGTAAGGGGTTGATTTTTCATGACGAAAACCCAACTTAGCACTTAGCTCGACCATCATCTGATTATGGAAATGAGATCCATGATCAATTACTGTGTCTTGCAGAAACCTAGTTATGACGTGATTAAATAAGAATAGGGTGGAAGTATTACCATCCTCTGCACACGTAGGAATTGCCTCATCCCATTTAGTGAAATAATCCACAACTAGAATAATGTAACCATGCCTCCCCCCATTGAGGTAAGCTTACAATGCATAAATTCAATCTCCCATTTGGAAAAAGGGCCAATGAAATTTACGGGGTGTAACATAGCAGGGTGGGAGAGATTTCTAGGATAGAAAAGATGACAGGGTGGGAATTTTTCAACCACTTCATGGCAATATTTAAAGATCAAGGGCCAAAAGTACCTAGTGCGGAGAATGTTTTGAGTTGTAGCCATCCCAGAAAGATGAATTCCACATGCTCCAGAGTGGCATTCATTCAGAACTTGTTCACCCTCTTCATGAGTGAGACATCATCGGAGTATTGAATCAATACCATGCCGATATAAGGTATCATTGAGAATGAGATAATACTTAGTGTGGTGCAAAATGCATTGGTGATTTTCATTGGATAGGTTGGGATGAAATATTTGGGTCTGTAGATATATGATCAAATATCGATACCACTGATTGTTCGTGCTTATCAGGAACAAGAATTCATCCGGAAATGAATTGTTGGGATCACTTTTTGTGAGAGCATGGGGAAGGTCACACATTAACTCCACGAATACCAGCAAATTATTGGAAGGGATCATAGTGAATTCAAGATCATATTCTTGCAGGATAACAATCCAACAATAATATTTTCCCCTAGTACTTGACGGGTAAGAATATAGTACATAGGGTTTTGGTCTGCAAGAACGATGGTAGTGAGAAGTAGGATGTAGTGACGAAAAAGTTTGTACAACGATGATCATAGACAAAGCTAGATTCTCCACATCTAAGTATTGGGTTTCAGAGTCAAGAAGACTCTTACTGAGATAATAGATCAAATGCTCTTGGTCGTTTGAATATTCTTGCACTTGGACCATACTAATGGTAGTACTGGAGGCGACAATGTAAAGCATAAAATCTTTTGAATAATTTGGGTGGTGAAACACAAGTGAGTGTGTTATAGCATGTTTCAAATTATCAAAATATCTTTGAGCCTAATCATCCCAAAGAAAGGAAGTGTTATTTTTTCAAGATATGCATATAGCCGTGTGTTTTCTCTACAAAATTGCATACGAAATAATGAAGAAAGTTCTCCTTCCCTTGCAAAATTTGGAGTTCAATAATGTCTGTCAGAGGTGGTAAGTACACGATAGCAGCAATTTTTAAGGGATCAATTCAAATCCCATCTTTGGAAACAACAAAACCAAGTAGGCATCCAGTCTCAACACAAAAGCATACTTGTGTGGATTCATCCGAATATGGTAAAGACTGCATCGAAGGAAAATGTGTCTCATATACCCAAATGATATTCTTGCTCTTCTGAATGAGCAGGTAGGTAATCCATATATGGTTCTACTATGTGTTTTATATCATAAAAACCATAAGAAATGTCCCGTTGGAAAGTATCCCCAACGTTCTTCAATCCAAAAGGTAATTAATGATAAGCGAAGGTTCCCCATGGGAAAATGAATGTCAATTTATGTTGGTCAACAGGAAATATCTCAATTTGATTATAGCTGAAAAAACCATTCATAAAAGAAAAATGACACTTCCAGCACAATTGTTGATGGTCTGATCGATATGAGGGGGAGGAAAGTTGTCTTTTGGACAAGCTTTGTTCAAGTACCAAAGATCGATACAAACCCTACTAGTTCCCTATTTCTTGGCGACATGAACAATACTAGATACCCACTCAGTTAAAGGCACAAGGTAGATACAACCAGGTTTTAAGAGCTTTTCAGCCTCATATTTAATGGCTGCAACTTTCCTTGGGTAGACTTGGAGAATATTTTTCCTAAAAGGTCTTGTTGTCGAGTAGGTATTGATCTCATGTACGACAATAGATGGATCAATCTTGGGAATTTATCCATAATTCCAGGCAAAAAAAAATCACAGAATTCCTTAAAAAGAGCTCGCCATTCCTTAATTTATGTTGTCGAATAGTTATGGCCTATGTGAACATGTTCGATAACTCCTTGCTTCATCGATATGTCAAGGGGAATCATTTTGGTGATGTTACATAAATTACTTTCACAATCAACACCTTGCAATAATACAAAATTTTGTGGATAACCATATATCAACTTGACTACTGTTAGCCCGATATTACTGATTCCATGTCAAATAATGTTCCAATGTTAGGGTAGTCACATCCTCCCTATCAGTTTGCAGGGGTTAGAATTTTGAAATATTCATCACTCATGGGAGTCTTTCCATCAAATGATTTCCTTTATAATACGGAAATTGCCGTGGCCATGGGAATGTGTAAAGGGAAAGAGATTGCTGAATTTCCTTCTCTGAGTCCACACAAAGCCCTGTATGATGCCATTCAATTTGTTTCTAATTCTTACATATATGATCATCATTTGGTAGCATCAGATCCTTACCATATTCCCTATTGGATAGATTCCCCTCTCCCTAATTTAGATTATATCTCATTGAATTTTCCATCGCACAAGTCTATTAGGAAGGTTAGGAATCTAGATGAATCCTTATGGGAAGATTCTCACCATCGATCTTCATTTCTTCCTAATGCCAATTTGGTAGATTCAGATTTTGTTTCTCTGATAAGTTCTGATATGGTCGAGTCACAATTTTTCCTTGATGTGGGAATTGGAGTGTGCAGAAAACTAATGATGAAATAGACATCATAGCATAGAACCATTTCCTTCCTAATAAAAAAATGTGATCTAAAGGAGCATCAACCACTTCTACCTGGATAGAAACAGTTGTTCCGCCCAACTTGATGCATAACGGCGGTAGCATACCATGAGGTTGAAAACCTCATTTGTCGAAATATTTCAAAGTGGTTGATGACTTACTAAGTTCAGGAGAACCAATGGATTTCCATTTAAACATAGATAAGACCGAGGTGGAAGCTCCTTCGTCCAATACAGTCCGATGGAGTTTCCTACCCACTAATCTCATCACAATTTGAAAAATGATTGATGGGATATCCTTGATTTATAATTCTCCACATTAAAGGTGATCATGGTGGAATTATTAGGATCAAAGGCCCCTAGGGATGAAAACCAATTCTTTCACTATGCGTGACAACTTCAGATTACCTTCAGCGTGGACATGGAGCATAGTGCTTGGGATAAATCTTCAACAACATTATAAAATTGAGCAGCTTGAGCACTAAGATTGAAAACATTTTTATGGATTGTACTCTTAGGAGGATGCAAGATTGTGTCAAAACTAGGTTTATCAATAGTGAGAGGACCATTAGAAGGAGGTGGGGGAGAATGGTTGACGGGAGGAGTCTTCTCAAGAGAAGCACCTTCATCTTTCTTCTCAGTTATTTTATCATATGTTTGACTTCTAGAATTCAACACAAATGTTTCGGAATACATCATTTGAATGTCTTCAGTAGAATATGAAGGATCATGCAAAGATGTATGGTCAATCAATTGTTGTTGGCATGGAAAGGGGTCAGTTAACACTGCTTGTGTAGGGTTACTCTTTAAAAAATTATTGGTATCTTCATGATGAGGACACTCCTTCATGAATTAATCATATCTACACAAAAAAAAAGGATACTTAGCCTTCCGTTTAGGTTTGGTATCATTCTCTAGAGTCGATGTTTTGGTACTGTCCTGATGGTTTCCAGGTTTCGTATTCTTTCCTTTTCCTTTATTTTTAATGATGGGTGTTTGTGAATACTGAATGGAATTCACCTTAGTGGAAACCATAGGAGTAGAAGAATTTGTAGTTGAATAAATATGTGTTTTAGGAGGCTTTCCTGTGGATGAGGGTTGGATTGTACCAACACCACCATCTACAAGAGTCTTTGCAGGTGGCTTGGTATGATAGATGTTGGGACAAGGAGAATTAGGAATCCAATCATATAAAGTTCCAAACTGAGAATATATTAAGTCTAAATATTGATTTCAGCTAATAGCCTGCTCTTCTGTGACAACAAAACCCATAGCCACATCCTGGGCAATTGGAGGAAACAAAGACTTGGTGAACCATTTTGCATCCCTGTCGATTAATGTTCTTTGGAAGAGTCTCAATCAGATGGAATCATCCATAACTGAGTTAGATGAACACCAAAAATGGAAAGTCATCACATGTTTTTTGGGATCTTCTCCTTGTTTTCCATCAAAATTTTGAATGTCTAATGGAAGTTTGACCGAATTGGTAGGCCAAAACGGGTCATGTTGAGTGGGATCATTTATTAACTTGGACAATTCAGGAAGATCCAATGTATCCAAAAATGGAAGTTTCCAGTTGGGTTGTAGGGAATTGTAATACCGATAAGGTAAGGCTACCCCAGTAGGATGGAAGGTCTGTTGAGGTTGGCCATAAAACCTAGCAAATTGTTGATAGTTGGGAGAATTTTGACCCATAAATGGTGGTTGTTCCTGGTTAGGTCCATCTTGAGGTCCATAACTAGGTTGATCCCTATTATTGGTAACTACTCTAGGATAAGGGGCATATAAGGGATTATTGTATTGTGCCCCGTGTTAGAACCTGTGCTAAAATTTAAGCATTTTTACAGATGAATCTGTGCTAATTCCCCTGCAAAAGGATAAGTCTGTGAAAGTGATGGGTTAGGTCAAAAATTTCCCATGTCATATAACCTAAGTGAGTGCAGATGCAGGTTTTGAAGGATCCGTTCCTGGTCGAAAGTGAATAAAACAGTAAAAAATCCTTAGGCACGACCTTCGAAATGAGGCTGGTATGAAAAATCCATTCAAGGATAAGTCTTGGCGAGAATAGACGGTGGAGTTCCGAGACGCAAAGTGATATGACACTATGGAAGAATCCCACAGAAGAGAGGTGATATACAAGAGGATATTCACCTTCTATCCCAGATCAACTGTCAGGACGAAGTCTGAAATAAATCAACAGCCCAACAAAAAGGCGGAAGCAAAAAAGGCAAATATTCAGTTGTGAAAGTTGGTAAACCCAAATTCCGCTTTTTGCAGTCCAAGATCCAATGGTTAAGGATGGCACCGGGATAAATCAATGGTCTAGGACAAAGTGGGAAGCAAAAAGGTGGAAGCAGAAAACTAAAAAATATGTCCATAAAAAGTTGAAAGCTCACTTTTCACTTTCCTCCAGGGCGTAACACGTCCCTAGTTTGATCATAGATCAATGGTTCAGAATGCTTCCGCATTTTTAATATCAAACCAATGGCTCAAAAAGGAGAAGAAAGGCAGGAGTAGAAATAAAAAATTTGGTTATGAAAAGTTGGAATCTCGCTTTCCTCTTTTTGGAAGCCCGCAACTTGATCTCAAATCAATGGCTGGGAAAGTTTTGTCTAAGATTGACGGTGCGGAAAGGGGAAACATGCACACGTGATAAGTAGATCTCTATATATGAAAAAATTGATAGACCCCATAGCTTTCAATGACCAATATCAACAACTGATAAAGATCCACGACGAAGGTGGAGTCCGCTACCGGAACGAGCACATAGAAACAAGCGTTTCAGATCTATAGAATTTGGCATGCCCTGCAGTGTTGAATGGTGGAGATATGGAGGAGAAATGAATCTATGGTGGGTACCAATTCCACTGATATAAATAGCATAGACAAACAAACTTTCCATATATGTGGAATTTGTTACGCCTTGCAATTTTGAATGGTGGATATCTGGAGGATAAATGAATCTACGGTGGGTATCAATTCCATTGATAGAACTAGCATGGACAAACAAACTTTTTAGATATGTGGAATCTGGTACGCCTTGCAGTGTTGAACGGTGAAGATCTAGAGGAGAAATGAATCTATGGTGGGTATCAATTCCGTTGATACAACAATCATGGGAAAACAAGAATTTAAAATCATCGGAATTCTTATCTTGTCATGGAAATATAGAACATGCGTCCACACCACAGGTTTTGCAAAATTGATCGACGACTTAAAAAAATTCCACTATGGGAATGTGTGGCAAAGATAATGGTTTAAAATTCAGTGGAATTTTATATCTACAGGTAGGTTCAGACACTTGCTTCCATATCCTTGTTTTGGATAAAAATCAACGATCCAAAAAAAAATCATTTGAAGATGCAGGGATGAATGAAACTATTGTAGGCCGCTCGAAGATCCTCTGAACAGTCATTTTCATCAAGCAAGCCTAAGTTCCAGGTGTCAATTTTATCTTTTTGATCCACCATGCTCATCCCAGCATGCTTTCCTGATTTGTTTTGTGATAATGGTGAATATTCCAGATCACAATTTGTTAGGATTTTATGTGTGTGGATTTTATTCCCGTATCATAACAAATTTTGGTTCTATTTCAAGGTTGGTCTCGGGAGCTTAGTACTCAATAAATATAGCCTCAATTGAGGAACAAAGGGTTTTACATTCATTCCTGAATCCTATGTTCTTGGTTTTGTAGTTTTGAATTATTTCTTGGATGTATTAATGAAAAGTATTCCATGAGTGTCTGAGATTCATCACGGTGTTCAATGTTCAGTTTGTGTTCCCTTGTATGCTTCATTTCCATGTATGTGTAGTTTCTTCCAATGCGTTTCTAGTTACATGCAAGGAATTTGTGCTCTGCTAAGTGATCCTTGCATCAGATAACGTGTTTGTTATGTGTTTATGGTAAATGTCTTGGAATTCGTCCTCTGTTAGATTCTCTGTTTCATTTATCATCCTTTTCTGTTGCATCTGCTAAAGGTGTTTCAGGAGATTCATCCACATATAGGTGCCTCCTGTTTCATTTGGCTTCTTCTCATTTCCCCTTTTCTATCTCTAAAAGGATATTTTACTGAATATTAACACTTACTTTTCCTCGGATTATGAATGTTATCACTAGTCATTATGTTGTAACCCCTTGAATGTTTCAGTATTTGACTCCATTTCACAATGGTTCTTCTTGTTCTTTTTCTTACACTCTTTAAAACCCAAACAACCCATTCTCTTCATAAATATAGCCTTCTGAATTATTGTTTAAAGCTATATGTGTATGTGAATGTTCCTATGAAAAAGAAAGAGCCCTCTCTGATTATATAGGCTAGAATACATTCTAAATATTTTTTTGAAATGGTTGCCCCAGCTATTCTCCTACCACAACCATAGGAAAATTATTGGTCGATAACATATTGGTGTCATTTATGAGGAATATTCACTATTATCTCCTTGGGGAAACAACATTGATTTAGTTCTATGACTTGGTTGAGAAGCTGGTCATAGACACATATTGTTTGTATATTCTCTGGCGAATCCACTCATAGTTTTTGGAAGGTGACTCCACTGGGAAATACTGACGACCATACTAGGGAACGAGGCTTCAAATATTCCCTAGGTATTGTTGATGGTGAACAATGGTAAAATATCATGAAGGTTTTGGATCTTTCACCTGGCGAGTCCATCTGTAAATAATCCAATCTTCACAATGTTCTATGGAAGCTCCACTATCAAAGGGTTGCAAAGTGTGAGGAGATGATCCAGTTTATTCATCGTCTAGATGAGTTCTATAGCTGTAAGGTTTGCTCCTATGAATCATGCTCACATTCTCGGTTTTCCAAATTGAATACCTAATATATATTGGCAATCATATCTTCTAAGATTAAAAGATGAAAAGGGTGATGATGTTGCCCTTGATTTGGTTAGATTTCATAAGCTATATATAAGTTGGGAGTTGAATTGCATGAGGATAATTTAATGGAAATGTTCATGGTTAGTTTAGAAGGAGATGCAAGGTCATGGTATGAGGGATTTCCATTAGGGATTTTATATTCTTTTAAATCAATTCATACAGTATTTCATGAAGATTTTAAATATCAATATCCTTCCTTGCTTCTAGTTCAAGATTGTTGCATGCATGATAAAGGTTTTATTGAACGGTTGAAAAACATGTATGGTGAGGAGGAGTTTCTGGATAATGAGCTTTTAGAAATTTTACATGAATACTCATATCAAAAAGAAAGACAAACCAATTGCCATGATATTCAAGAAAATTCCCAGTAGTTGGTAATGTCTTCCTTGGCTGAAATTGACATGTTCTAAATATCTTATTCAACCAGGTTCCTTTCTTTCCTTGAAGCTAACAATAGTTTGCAGCATTCTTGTCCATCTCGGTCTAGCCAAGAAGGAAGTTGGGAATGTCACTCAGATTGTCCCTCATATCAGTTAGCTTCTGAAATTTTGTTACAAGTGGAGGATGCCCCTGTTCAATCAGAAATCACCCTTTTGCAACAACTTCTTCAAGGACATAATATGTTTTATGAAGAATGCAATCATCCTGTTACAAACATTGTTAGTGGTGGTTTTAAATAAAATCTTAGTCCACCTGTATATGATGAGCAAGAAGATGAGTAGGAAGGTGATGTATAGGAAGAGGGTCATACTAATTTTATTTATGAAGAATGCAATCAACATGTTAAAAATTTTGTTAGTAATGTTTTTAAAGAAAATTCCAGCTTGCCTATATATGATGAGTATGAGAATGGCTACTTGGATAATTCACCTAAGGAACCAGAAATATGCTATAAAATATTGGATTACCAGGAATAAGATGAGGATCCTAAATGGGATGTCTCTTCATGTTCTTCAAATTCAAAAATTTTATGTCAAGAAGAGTTAATTTCACTTGATTCTCTTGAAGGAGAGGATGATATTTCTGCTGAAGCACATAACGAGAATCAAGTTGTTGTCTCAGAAATTTTAAAGGAGATTGTTGATGTTCTATTTAAAAATTTCCGTGAACACATTGTTCAAGATTCCTTTGAAGATAAGTTTGGTAGGGTTCTAGAGGATTTATAGTTGGAGCACCCTTGTCATGGAAAGCACATAACAAAAACATTTGCAGGTTCTCATGATACAATGGGTTATTATTTGGAAAATCTTTGCAATGGGAATGGTGGGTTATGTGTGTGTAGTAAATATCAGGTCTCTCATCATAACCTTTTTCCATTAATTTCTTCATTTCTGATCAAGCATGATGAAGGAGCTCAATCATTAGATCAATTTCTTGGTTGGCTTTACTGGAAGTCAGAATTTACTTCATTGGGAATTGTTGTTCAGTAAGTAGTGTAGGTAGGTATGAATAAGCTCGACATGGTGAGTGTTTTGTTTAGCAACGTTTCCATTTATTTTCAGTAACAAATCGGTTTTGTTTTTAGAGCATGTTGAGGATTTTGGGAAAATATTGGGGCCATCGCAATGGATCAGGCACTTGGTCTACGGTTTTTTTTCTATATCACAAGGATGATAGCATCCCCGACTTGGATCCGCTGAAAGAACCTGTGCTAAAATTTAAGGATTTTCACATATGCATCTGTGCTAATTCCTGTACAAAAGGATAAGCCAGTGAAAGTGATGGGTAAGGTAAAAAATTTCCCATGTCATATAACCTGAGTGATTTCTAATGCAGGTTCTGAAGGATCTCTTCCTGGTCCAAAGTGAAGAAAACAGTAAGAAATACTTAGGCACGACCTTGGAAATGAGCCTGGTATGAAAAATCCATTCAAGGATAAGTCTTGGAGAGAATAGACGGTGGATATCCAAGACTCAAATTGATCTGAAGCTCCGAAAGAATCTCGTAGAACAAAAATCAAAGACAAGAGGAGATCCACCTTCGATCCTAGATCATTGTTTAGGATGAAGTCTAAAATAAATCAACGATCCATCAAAAAGGAGGAAGCAGAAAAAGGAAAAGATTTGGTTGTGAAAGTTGGTAAACCTGAATTTTGATTTCCATAGTCTGAGATCCAATGGTTAAGAATGACGTCGAGATAAATTAATGGTCCATGAGAAATCAGAAGGAAAAAAAGGAAAACATATGGCAATAAAAAGTTGAAAGCCCGCTTTCTTCTTTGCGCCAGCCCGTAATGCATCTAAACTTTGATCACAGATCAACGGTTCATAACACTTCAGCATTTTTAATCTCAGATCAATGACTCAGAAAGGAGCAGAAAGGTGGGAGGAGAAATACAAAAATTTTGTTATGAAAAGTTGAAATCCCGCTTTCCGCTTTCCGAAATGCTATATCTTGATCTCAAATCAACAACTGGGAAAGTTCTTTCTAATATCGACGATGCGGAAAGGGGAAATATGTGCACAGGATAAGTAGATCTCCCAATATGCGAAATTTGGTAGACCCCATAGCTTTCAACAACCTAGATCAATAACCGATAAATATCCACTATGGAGGTGGAGTCTGCCGCTGGAACTAGCACAGGAAATCAAATTTTTTTAGATCTACGGAATTTAGTACACCCTGCAATGTTGAATGGTGGATATTGTGAGGATGAATGAATATACGGCGAGTATCAATTCCCTTGATAGAACTAGCACAAACAAACAAAATATCTAGATTTGTGGAATTTCATACGCCCTACAGTGTTGAACGATGGAGATATGGAGGAGAAATGAATCTATGGCGGGTATCAATTCCATTGATAGAACTAGCACAAACAAACAAAATTTTTAGATCTACGGAATTCAGTATGCCCTGCACTGTTGAATGGTGGAGATCTGGAGGATAAATGAATCTACGCCAACTATCAATTCCACTAATACAACAAGCATGTGAAAACAAAATTTTAAAATCAATGGAATTCTTTTATTGACTTGCAAATCCAGAACACGCTTCCACACCACATATTTTGCAAAATTTATTGACGAATTAAAAAAATTCCACTGTGGGAAAGTGTGACAAAGTTAATGGTTTAAAATCCAGCGGAATTTTAGATCTACAGGAAGGTTTAGACACATCCTTCCATATCCTTGTTTTGGATAAAAGATCAATGGTCCAAAACAATTTTGCGGGTTTAATATGTAGGGATGAACAAATTTTTTTAGGTCACTCAAAGATCCACTGAACAGTCATTTTCATCAAGTAGGCCTAAGTCCTAGGTGTAAAATTTTCCTTTTTGATCCACCACGCACATCCCAGTGTGCTTTCCTGATTTTTTTTGTGATCATGGTGAATTTTCTAGATTAGAATTTGTTAGGATTTTATGTGTAAGGGTTTGATTGTTGTATCATAACTTATTTTGGCTATGTTTTGAGGTTGGTATCGGGAGCTTAGTACACTATAAATATATCCTCAAGAGAGGAACACATGGTTCAACATTCATTCCTGAAGTGTATGTGCTTGGTTTTGTAGTTCTGAATTCTTTCTTGGAAGTATTAGTGAAAGTTATTCCATGAGTGTCTTTGTTCCTTTGTATGCTTCATTTACATGTATGTGTAGTTTTTTCTAATGCATTTCTAGCTGCATGCAAGGAATTTTTTCTCTACTAAGCGCTCCTTGCATCAAATTAACGTGTTTGTTATGTGTTTATGGTAAATGTGTTGGAATTCATCCTCTTTTAGATTCTCCATTTCAGTTATCAGCCTTTACTGTTGCTTCTTCTAAAGGAGATTCATCCACATATAGGTGCCTCTTGTTTCGTTGGGCTTCTTCTCATTTCCCCTTGCGATCTCTAAAAGGATATGTTACTGAATATTAATACTTACTTTGCCTCATATTATGAATGTTATCACTATTCATTATGTTGTAAACCCTTGAATGTTTTAGTATTTGACTCCATTTCCTAATGGTGCTTCCTGTTCTTTGTCTTACACTCTTTAAAACCCAAACAACCCATTCTCTTCATAAATCTATCCTTCTGAATGTTTGCTTAAAGCTATATGTGTATGTGAATGTTCCTGTGACAAAAAGATATCCCTATCTGACTGTATAGGCTAGAATACAGTCTAAATATTGGTTTGAAATGGTTACCCCAGTGATTCTCCTACCATAACCATAGGAAAATTATTAGGTGATAACACCCCGCTAAGGTATTGATTACCAATGTTAGTATGTTGAGGAGGGAATTAAGATGATGTAGGAGGCTACGAAGTAGGAAGAATAGGAACAAGACCAGCATGACCACTAGGTGCAATAGATGCAGGTGGAGGATGTGAAATATTATGTAAGACAACTACATAAGATCCTCTAGTTTTTGGGGATGCAGAAAGGAGAAAGTGACTCCCAACATTCGGCAAAGTTATGGGAGGAATAGAAGTTTCTCCCATATGAGAATTTGACAAAGGATTTTGTACTAACTGTGGCAGTCTTGTAGGATTGGTAGTTCTAGCCACCAATGGTGGAGATGGAGCATTTGTTGGAACAACACTAAAATGAATATTCAATGACCTACCTAAAATATCGCTTGCTAAAACATAGGGAAATGTTCTTCTAGAGTTTAGGATCAAATCCATAGCTGACACATTTATGGTACTAGTAGCACCAAACTGAGAGAGAGATTTACCAAGGGAAGTTTCCAAAAATAGAGCATTAGGTCCAAATATAGGATCTATCATTTCATCAGGATGAAATTGATTAATCCCATCTTGATAAGGAGTTGGGACGATAAAAGATACATTCTGAGAAGACGGTTTCTCTGCTAATGGTGGGACTGATAAGTACGTTATGGGAGAATTGGCAGGAGGAGAGAATTCATCTCCTTATTCCTCAACTGAAACTCCTTCCAATTCAAGCATCAAAGCACTACCTTCCTAAGAATTTTTATCCATGTCTCTTTACATGGAACGTTGATTCGGAGGATTTAAATGATTTTCCAGTGATAACCCTTGTAACCGATGGGACCTCATCCATGGGAAATCATCCAATTTGTAAAACACAAACTGATCTCAAAAACAAAAAGTTTATCTAATCAGGAAAATCAAGTGCTACTCAAGATAAAGAAACAATCAAAACTTGTGATAGGAGTGGTAAAAAAGTCAATATCCTCATTGGATAGTCAAACCACTACAACCCGCTATATACTACAAGTTCCAATAGTAAAACATGACAAGGAGGATTGGGACCATACCCTTTCCTGAATACCCAACTATCAGTAAGATACATGCATAGTAATCTCCACGAGTGTTGTTCTCGGTGTATTACGGTGATATGAAGGTCAAAGGGCTATGCTCGGATAGTCTCAGAATCCCTAAAAGTGTATCCCTATATACACAAGGTACGTGGGAGCTCCACTCCATAGTAGTGATTTCTAATGCACAATCGTTTGAAAGGGGACTTCCAATATACCATTGAGTACATGAAGTATCTTTCGATATACCTCAAGGGTACGTGAAAGTTCATTCTATATACCAGAAATATGTGGATGAACCGCATGATCCCCGAGGTGTAGTGTAGGAAAATAACGACATCTCCTATGTTTAAAGACGTCAGAACACACCTATAACTTATCACACTTTTCTACAAATTTTAACCTAATACTAGCGCTTGATTTTATCTTTTACGATTAGGTGAATGCATGAGGTGAGTACTGAAAAGTAAAACCATGCAAAATGCTTATGCAAATTGTTTCTTTCACTTTTCACAAATTTCCCTACTTAAGGAGGAGATAGATGTTTGGTTCCTACTTATCCAAAATGAATAAATCCCAAGAAAAAAAATATGGAACCATATTTTCAAAACTATTGCAAGCACATCATGACTTCAAAAGAAAAGAAAAAAATTAAAAAGGAAAATGACACCATCTCTCTTTGAAAGAAAGACTGTGATGACCACTTAACACACCATACTTTTTAAACTTCTTCAAAATGAAAATAAGATGCAAACCACACAATTTTTCCTTTTTGTTTGAGAGGAAGGATATCAAATGAGAAATCAAAATGTAAACACTTGAAAGCCTATAATACCAATCAAGTCTCCACCGGTTCATACCTAAGCTTAACCTAGAACATTTCTCTCAATTTTTCAAAAAAAAAATGAAGAAACCTTAAATTAAACTATGAATAAAATAAAAGAAACTATACTTTATTTTCAGTTGACTAAGAAACGTTTATAGATATGAATAGACACTTTATTTTCAAGGTTATTCTTCAACCAAAGATAAAAAAGGCAAGAAGCTCATAATCCAATCCAACAAGTTCTTGAAGGTATAACCTAACCAATCCCAACACAATATCCATATTTCAATTACATATGAAACTATCGGATTCAAGCCGAACAAACTTGAGAAAACCAAAATACAAATGCCAAGTTTTAAAATCATGTTGGGATTAAAAACCCTACTTGGAACCGCAGTTTGAAAGTAGATTACAGAGCATTACTGATCCAACACCTCCTTTTTTCCAAAATGAACATAGCGGTGACACCACTCTCTGTCCACTGGATTAATGTGGTGGCACCGTTTATTTCCTCTGAAGAAAGGGCAATGGCCGCTCTTAGAAAACTTCCCATGTGCAATGTTGCTTGTATATTTCAAAACAAGAAAAAGGGAGAAAAAATAAGATGTTAATGATCAATTACTAGGATTAAATAACAATTATAAGCAAGTAAATAAAGCATATAAGGTAGATCAGGACGGATCTAAGCAGATCTAGTCAATTTCAAATCAAACCTATCTAAGTAACTAGTATATCTGTCTGATTAAGAAATTTGAAGTTGACAGCAAGGAAAGAACCAAGAATAACCAAGTGTTCTAATACTCTCCCCGGTATGGTCACCATTTTTGTTACCGAAAATACTCACCTTCTGCGGACAAAAGTTGTTTCCATAGTGTTATCACTCCAGGAAACTCTTCTAGGTTGTAGCTCGAGGATGCCTGGTAACTTAAAATGTTTTTAGGGTTTTCTGATATGGATCAAGTCAGTTGACCTATATTACCTTTCCACTCTCAAGACATGCATAAAACTCACTCGTTTACAAGGCTTTTAGTTGCAATTGCTCAGAAGTTCGACAATAAGGTGCAGGGATGGAAAACTCACCAAGCTGGCAAACTTACATACAAAACACATGCATATAAATGGATAAATCCTAATGAGGATGGTATTTATAAATCGAATAGCATTAATAAACCAATAGGATGACAACTATTAGATTTTTAATCAAACTGAGAATGACCCAAATACACATTCAGCCATAAATACAGTAAAGAAAGAGATGACGGTTGAACAGATCACAACAAAATAGCTTATATCATGAATAAGTAAATTGAGAATCTTGAAAGGATTGTTGGCTCATAAATCCCCAAATTTGAACCTTTATTATAAAATCAATCATGGGCTTTATATCCTTCTACAAAACTGACAGATCTTGAAACTTCGATTTGTTTTCACCAAAAAATACTCATAAGTGATAGTTTTTTCAAATTAGGGTTTCAAACCCTTGCTAAATATTTTTCTATCTATTGTGAAGATCTAGTTCACTGAGCGAACTTTTAATAACTGAAGTGGTTGCTGATAATAACTGTTGCTAGTTCATTGTCCATTAGCCCACTGATCTTGCTTTCATAATTATGGTTGATGACTTTATGGAACTATTTTTTCATAATAGATCTAAAAAGACCCTTTATGATACTTCTGCCAGCACGCTTTATATTTAACTTGCGTCCCTGAGCTATCTGTGGCCACCAAAATCTGGTTCTGTCTGTCAAAACTTTTCCTTTGAACCTCGGTCCGCTTTTGGTAGATAGAAATTTTCAAAACCCTCTTTTAATGGTCGAACAACAATTTAGGCATCAACAATCGAAAGTTATAGGTACTGAGGATCAGATTTTTAGAGCTGAGCATTGCCGCGGTGTCAACAATTCAAACCGCTAGCCTCGCGATCGACGATCAGAGGCTCTAGCCACTATTTCATCAGAGTTTTATACTAGAGTGCTACTGCAGTGTTAGCATCTCGCAACAATAAGGTCGCGACCATCTCTACATCGGCGATCAGAAGCTCTTTTCTCTAGCCCATCGGTGCTCCAAGCCTGAATGTATCAGCACTTTAGTTCTCCATGCCATCGGTATTTTGGATCTTTAAACCACTAGCTTTGAAATACAAAATCGGAAGCTCTAGCCACTATCCCATTGGTGCATTAGACCTGAATGTTGCCGCAGTGTCGGTGCCTCAAATGACTAACATTGTGATGGTTTCTTCATCGGCGATTGGAAGCTCTATCTTCTATCCCATTAGCACCCCAAGTCTCAATGTTTCCCTAGTCTCAGCACCTCAAATGACTAACGTCGCGACGATTTCTTCATCGGTGATCGGAAGCTCTGTCTTCTAGCCCATCGGCGCCTTAGACCGAAATGCTGTTGTTGTTTCAAAGGTGAAACAAACTAATTTTATCGTTGTCAGAAGTCATTTGATGAAGGAATCAAGACATCAGTCCTCTATTCCATCGATGAATAGTCTTGTTATTCGCCAATGCGTGTTATCTCTTTTGTTTTAATTTTTCAAAACTTAATATTTTTTAATTGTCGGCGAGTTTTCTTTATCGCTATCGGAGGTCAGTAGAAGTTTGAATCGAAGGTTTAGTTTTCTATGCCATCGTTGTTTCGAAGCCTCAAATGACTAACGTCACGTTGGTTTCTTCATTGGAAATTGGAAGCTCTGTCTTCTAGCCCATCAACGCCCCAAGTTTCAACGTATCGGTGCTTTCCATCAGTAGCTTGTCAGCGATCAAAAGTTGTAATCAGTAACGTGTCGAAAATTCTTTTCTGAACACTGCCACATTGTTGGAGCTCTAAACCACTAGCTTTGTGATTGGAAATCAGAAGCTCTATCCTCTATCTCATCAATGCCTTAGAACGGAAAGTTTCCGCAGTGTTGACGGTTCAAATCACTAATTTCCAAGCATCGACGATCAGACAGACTAACCACTAATCTGTTGGCAATCGGATGCTCTAGCTACTAAACTCTTTGTCAGCGATCGAAAATCAAAACCACTAACCATCAAAACTTTAAGCCACTATATTCTCTATAATGCTGACACCGCAGAAGACTAAACCTCCAAAACGTTGGCGCCGTAGAGGACTAAACCTCTGATCGCTGTTAAAAAATGTTCCGATGGTAGTCAAAAGATTTAGCAATACGCCTAACCATTGAAAAGGTTTTCCATCTGATTTATCTTCCAACTTTTGGTGGCTAATGAGATGTTTTAATCCTTTCCCAAGCCATCGAAAGCTACAACTTATGAATTTTTTACCCAAATAAAAAAAAACAAAGGCTTTCAAACTGTCAGTGATATTCATATCCTTCATCGCATGAGTTAAATTCTTCATACTATCAAAATAAATTTATTTTGGGAGATAACATATGGCTCCTACTTGGGGATGGGAACCTCCCTGTGAGGTCCCAAGAACCCGAGACCAAAATTCCTTTCTGGAAAAAGAATAATTAAAGATATCTTCTAGTGTTCCATTGGGCATGGAGTCATTTGTCTTCTATAACTGATCTGATGCAGCCTGCATGTAGCCTGCTTTGCTTATTCATGAAAAAAACTGAAAATGACCTAGCTGCTCATATTAAGAGCTTATTTTCCTATCTACTCCTACTCCTAATTCTAATCAGTAGATCCTTCTTATCATGTGACATCATGCTTCCAATGAAGCCAGGTCAAAAGCTGATCTACTGAACGTATCCCTAATCTTGACCCAAAAAATAAATGAAACCCTAGCATGCAGCAATGTAGTTTTGAAGGGTGACAGAACCAGCTATCATCTGAAAAAAATATTTTGATATCTATGCTACTCATAAGTTCCAGATAGTCATCAACAGGGTCATAAAAGCCAACAGGAAATACCTTTTTATGCTGCTGATATTTTCCTTTACTGATGTCAATGTTGAATGTGGACTGCTCAACCTTTGTCAGATCAAAATGAAAGCTCAACAACTGATCTAAACCGTCTTGTTCTCTTATGATCAGATATTGATCATCAATCATTAAAATTCGCTTTTGAGACTAGTGCTCACAATAGGATGATAAAATAGGGTTTACATCATATGAATAAAGATCAATTGAAAACATATAATTGCCTATACAATCATCAGTTATCATAGGCCATTCCTGGTTTGTAAACTGATCATAAAATCCAGATTCATACCTATCTTGGGAGTACTTTGCAAACACTGAAGAATCTGATTCTAAATCTAAAAGGAGCTCACATGCTATTCCAAATATGCTTCAGACTCATAATCTTCCTATTCAAAATATGACTCATACTGATGTTTATATGGCTCAGGTAAATGATGGTTTTCAAAATCAAACTGCTCTGGGATTCTCCTTGAAGCACAAATGTTTTCCTCCACCTCTAAAGCATATTCAAACATAATGCTTAAAGATGAAGATTTCCTTTCTAGAAGAAGAAGGGAAAGTTTTGAATGTAGTCCCATCACATAATATATAATGCCAGTTGTCTCTATGGCTCGGATCTCCAAAGGCATAGCATGATAAGTGTTGTAGAATCTTCGATTGAATATAGGCAAAGTTTCATCTTCCTCTCTCTTTAGAGCATAGAAATCAGCAAGATACAAATCAAAATATTTGTTCTCACCCCAATGCTTCAAAAATGCATCAGTAAATTATGTCCAAGAACCAATAGAGTAATCTTTGAAATTCTTGAACCATATAGCAGCATCTCTAATCAACTATTTGGAGAAAAATCTCATGATTACATCCTCATGAACAATCTGAAAACGTTCCATAAAATCTTCGAAAGATTCTAGGTGTCTTTCCGCTGAAGCTTGATTCTCTCCAGAAAACCAAGGGAGATATTCATAACAACCAAGAGGATAAGGATGAAGCCAAGAGGGAAGTTTTAATGGTTTAAACATCTTCATCCCGATTTTTATTTGAAATACTATGGGCTGATCATGAGGGATAACAATCTATTGACAAGGTTCAATGGTTATGGAAATGAGTGTTGAGCTTTGCATAGGTTTTGAATAAGTTTTGGTTTCTTCAAAGTTACATGGCTGATCAGATTTAGAAGGAATTTGGGTACAGTGGTAATTTTTATAGATGAGTTGTGGCACACAGACCGATTCACCTTATATAATACAAGAAGGATGCAAATATTCTTCTACAGATGGATTTATAAAAGATAGTCGATAATCTTCAGAATATATAAAACATAAGATAATTCTTTTAACATGTGAAGGGAAAAGTATAAAGGACCTGATAAAAAATAACAGCAGTTCATAAAGTAAACTGCTGAACTAGTACCTAGATTTTCAATTTATCCTCTTCATCTTTTATCAACTGGGTCCTCCCTGGTGAAGATTTATTAAACTCGAATGGATCAGGGAAATATAAGTCTTTGTAAATCTACCCTAGTAGCAAGGCTAGGTTTTCTTTTGATGATATTCTATGGATCTGGAATAGGTGTTGTTGGTGGCCTCTCTTGATTTGCTCTAGTATGAGCCCTTCGTGGAGCCACAGTTATTCAATGGAGTCACCAAGGATGAGATAATCATAAGCAGCAGTGCTTGAAGATTCCTCAACCCTAAAATTTTGTGATTTACTTATAAACTTCTGAGAACTATATGCTTCAACATAAGAAGATTGAAATGGAGGTATATTTGATATAATAGCAGAAATACCTCTTGAAATACCTAATGTATCTCCCCTTGCAGCTCTGAAGGTCTGTCTTAGTGAAACCCTAGCGCCTCTCAGAATCTCTTCTGGATCTGAAACAGGTGTTGCTGGTGGCCCTTTAGGGTTTGGTATGGTACTTGGTATTCTTGAAGTTGCCTTATTTCAATGGAGTCACCAAATAGATGATTACAACCAGAATGGTGTCCAAGCTTTGTCTACCATCAAAACAAGGATCTATGTCATCTCCTAGGGAAGCTGAGCTTCAGTATCCTCTCCTCGGCAACAGCGCCAGTTTGTTATCACTCCAGGAAACTCCTCTAGGTTGTAGCTCGAGAATGCCTAGTAACTTAAAATGTTTTTAGGGTTTTCTGATATGGATCAAGTCAGTTGACCTATATTACCTTTCCACTCTCAAGACATGCATAAAACTCACTCATTTACAAGGCTTTTAGTTGCAATTGCTCAGAAGTTCGACAATAAGGTGCAGGGATGGAGAACTCACCAGGATGGTAGACTTACATACAAAACACATCCATATAAATGGCTAAATCCTGATGAGGATGGTATTTATAAATCAAATAGCATTAATAAACCAATAGGATGACAGCTATCAGCTTTTTAATCAATCTGAAAATGACCCAAATACACATTTAGGCATAAATGTAGTAAAGAAAGAGATGATGGTTGAACAGATCAAAACAAAAGAGCTTATATCATGAATAAGTAAAATGAAAAGCTTGAAAGCATTATTGGCTCATAAATCCCGGAAGTTGAACCTTTATTATAAAATCAATCATGGGCTTTATAGCCTTCTACAAAACTAACAGATCTTGAAACTTTGATCTGTTTTCACCAAAAAATACTGAGAAGTGATAGTTTTTTCAGATAAGGGTTTCAAACCCTTGCTAACTATTTGTCTACATATTGTGAAGATATAGTTCACTGAGCGAACTTTTAATAACTTAAGTGGTTTCTAATTATCATTGTTGCTGGTTCACTGTCTGTTAACCCATTAATTTCTCCTTGATAATTAGGGTTGATGACTTTATGGCGTTGTTTTGTCATAATAGATCTAAATAGACGCTTTTTTATACTTCTGCCAACACCCTTTATATTTAACATACGTCCCTGAGCTATCTGTGGCTGCCAAAATTCGGTTCTGTCTGTCAAAACTTTGCCTTTTAACCTTGGTTTGATTTTGGTAGATAGCAATTTTCAAAAGCCTATTTTAACGGTCGAACAACAATTTAGGTGTCGAGAATCAGAAGTTCTAGGTACTGAGGATCGGATTTTTAGAGCTGAGCATTTCCACGGTGTCAGCAATTCAAACCGCCAGCCTCACGATCGACGATCGGAGGCTCTAGCCACTATTTCATCATATTTTTATACTGGAGTGCTGCCGTAGTGTCAACATCTTGCATTATGAATGTCGCGACGATCTCTACATCAGTGATCGGAAGCTCTTTTCTCTAGCCCATCAGCGCTCCAAGCCTGAATGTATCGACGCTTTAGTTCTCTATGCCACTGTTGTTTCGAAGCTTTAAACCACTAGCTTTGCGATCGAAAATCAGAATCTCTAGCCACTATCCCATCGGTACCTTAGACCTGAATGTTGCCGCAGTGTCAGCACCTCAAATGACTAACGTCACGATGGTTTCTTCATTGATAATCGAAATCTCTATCTTCTATCCCATCAGTGCCCTAAGTCTCAATGCTATTCTAGTGTCTGCGCCTCAAATGACTAACGCCGCAACTATTTCTTCATCGACGATCGAAAGCTCTGTCTTCTAGCCCATTGATGCCTTAGAACGGAATGTTGCCACTGTTTCGGAGGTGAATTGAACTAATTTTATCACTGTTGGAAGTCGTTTGACGAAGGAATCGGGACATTAGTCCTCTATGCCACCAATTGACAGTCTTGTTATTCGTCGATGGACGTTATCTCTTTCGTTTTACTTTTTCAAAAATTCATATTTTTTAACTGTGGGTGATTTTTATTTATTGCTATTGGAGGTCAGTAGAAGTTTGAATTGGAGCTTTAGTTCTCTATGTTGCCATTGTTTAGGAGCCTAAAATGACTAACGTTGTGATGATTTCTTCATCGACGATTGGAATCTCTATCTTATATCCCATCGGTACCCCAAGTCTCAACGTATTGGTGCTTTCTATCACTAGCTCGACGACGATCGGAAGCTATAATCCTTAACATGTCGAAACTTCTTGTCTGAACGTTGCTGTAGTGTCAGAGCTCTAAACCACCAGCTTCACAATCAGAAATTGGAAGCTCTGTCCTCTATCTCATCAATGCTTTAGACCGAAACACTACCGCAGTGTCGACGGTTCATATCACTAATTTCCAAGCATCGGCAATCGAACAGACTAACCACTAATTTGTCGACGGTCATATGCTCTAGCTACTAAACTCTTTGTCAGCGATCGAAACTCAAAACCACTAACCATCAGAACTTTAAACCACTATATTCTCTATAATGGTGGTACCACAGAAGACTAAACCTTTGAAACGTCAGCTCCATAGAGGACTAAACCTCCGTAACGTCGACGCCATAGAGGAATAAACCTCCGATCGCTATTAAAAAATGTTCTGATGGTAGTCAAAAGATTTAGCAATACGCCTAACCGCCAAAAAGGTTTTCCATCTATTATTTATCTTCTAACTTTCAGTGGCTAATGAGATGTTCTGATCCTCGCCCAAGCAACCGAAAGCTACAACTTGTGAAATTTTTACCCAAATAAAAAAAACAGAGGCTTTCAAACTGTCAGTGATATTCATATCCTTCATCTCATGAGTTAAATTCTTCATACTATCAAAATAAATTTATTTTGGGAGATAACACATAGACTAAAACACGGAAAGCTAGAACAAAGGAGTCACAACAACTAAAAGTACTTCCTCTAAAATCAAATAGATGCTTGGAATAAACTCTTTTACCTGTCACAAACTGTAATATGTTGGCCTTTGGAGTGTTTGATTCCCACAGATTATCCTACAAAAGACACACAAGAAAGCATACACAAGATTAAAGTACCAAGTTCGATATATGGTGGATCTATGATCCTATACTGATGACTAAGGCGTTCAACAATGAAATAAGTGATCCATACACAATATCATTGACAGGAAAGGAAATTTTATTTGCATAAATGAAATAGAGAGATAAATTACAACCAAATTCTTAGTGTTGAAAAGTCTGTTCTAAAGTAAATATTTCCTCCAAAGCTTCAAACTTGACTACAAAATGCTCACTCTCCTTGGCTAAATTTGGCCATAGTTTTGATGTTGTAACATGTTCTTCCTCCCCTTTCCCATGGGGGTTGATCCAATACTTATTGCCATCAGAGGATAGGGTAGGTTGAGGATCTCATGGATGAGGTGGTCGAAAGATCCTATAAGGATGGATCTCGATCCTAGGTGGTCCAAAAGTCTAGGGTTGAGGCTGCCACGAAGCCAAGTATCTATAATCCTCTCGTATCTTCCTTTTTTACCTTTAGAAATCGAGCACCACTCTTTGTCCATTGAGACAGAGCGTTATTCAAGGAGTACCCCTCATTGTATGAAGTTAAGTGGCGGTGGAACCACTTATTGTTCAATGAAAAAGGAATTATGCATAGGGGTAACACACATTGACCATAGGTAAAGTGCGGTGGTGGACAAAGGCATGGAATCGCTGATCCTGGCCCATTTTCAAATTCACAACTTGAGGATTTGAGGCAAATTCTGATGTTTGGTTCTCATTATCTAATGATGATGAGAAATGTGTGTAACAAAAGGGGTTGATAAGGTTTCTTCCACCACGATAGTCTTATACTTCCTAACATTGTGTAAGTTAATAAACTTCTAGGGTCAATACTTGAGCACACATAGTGCCAAGTATCTAGTCCCTCATAAGCATTACCTACAAGAGAGTGGGGGACTCTGAAGTTTCCACAATGAATTATATTGATTGTGAACCATTAGTTCTATTTACATTATAAATCCTAACATATATATAAGTGGAATTCAATGTAACAATAATAGTCACCAATATAAACTAATCAATGACAAGATACATGTGTATTAATATTTATACATTTGTGAGTATTTTCTTAGTAGATTTGCATAAGTAAATAAACATGATCTTAGTCTATTCACTTTTTAAACTAGTCAAATATATAGTAAACAAACAAGTACAACAAAACACTTAAACAAGTAATGTTGACCATTAACCATTTTATTCTAAATTTTAAGTAGAATGGTAAAGTCCATTTTAGTTGGATAGATTGAAGTTAGATATTTTTGTTTTGGATAATGTCTTAATATTATATCAAGATAAAAATAATAATATGAGTGTCATGTTATAAAACCACCCTGTGAAGCCATAGTGGAAGGCCTTACGAACATTAGCAACAATGGTTCAATACCAATAAACCTCATACAAAAATAATTATCATTTTACTCTTCACATTATAATATACTTCCCTTGTATTTATGTAGCTAACCCTATGCAAGAGATACCCTGCGCAAGAGATAACAAAGAAAAAAAGTATACGAGGTGGTAAAAAATGAAACCACCCAAAAATATTGAAACAAAGAACAAGATAGGGTTTATAAGATACAACAACTAGATTTGCCAACATATATTTAATCTAGTTGTAAATTGTTAAGTCTAGTAACCATGATGGCTTATACAAACACAATTATTGGAAAAGGCCATGTCGTAAGCTGAAATTGAATAA
>LPNX011072422.1:64101-102311 GCA_001517045.1 Pseudotsuga menziesii
CTACAGCATTATGCAGCGGTAATGTAGTATCTTGTTTCTTCAATGTAGTAACATCATGAAACTATGCATGTGAACCTCTCAGTTTTCTTCCAATCTGATGAATGTTGCTTGTGTTTCTTATTTCTGGAGGAGGAATAGAATGATCAATTTTGTCATTTTATGGGAAAAATTGTTGATCATTCGCTATCATCAAGTAGAATTTTCCTGGAAGTTTGTTGCACCACTTTGTAGATACTGAATCTGTGTGAGATATTACAAAATTCTCATTATGATAATGGGACCATGTTCTTCTTCTGTGATATGGATTTTTAGCACCATTCCCAGCTGCTTTAATGACTTTCTGGGCCCATTTAGGCTTAGGCCACTGATTTGAAATGAGAGCTAGATTTGGATCTAGATTCTCATGAGGTACATCCTTAATATCACTTGATCATGTTTATATTGTTACTCATCATCTAAATATGAAACATGAGACAAAATATCATCATCAAATGGAAAAGGAAGAGTGTTTATACCTCCTTGTGCTTCAGATTGTGGTGGATCAAGAAACCAATATTCTTCAAACTGAGCACTGTGCTTTATGACGCACTTCCTAGTCACAAGTTCCATGAAGTTATATTATTTTCCATCCTCATAATATCCCAGCAATATGCATTCACTATTGTGGGATTGAAAGGCCTCTCTCTTGTCCATAGGAATTCTAGCCCAAGCTTTGGAACAAAAAACTCTCAAGTGTGAGACATCAGGTTTATGTCCCAATATTTATTTGAAAGGAGTTGCCCCGATCATTGATTTGTGAGGCACTCTATTCTAAATATATTAAGCATAGTTTATAGATTCATCCCAAAGAGAAGGAAGAACATTCTTTGCTTAGATAAGACAAGCTGCACTCTCCTTCAATGATCTATTTTTCCTCTCAGCCACACCATTCTGTTGTGGTGTGTATGGAACTAAGTGTTCCATTCAAATCCCTTTTGATTCATAGAACTGCTGAAAATATCCTTTAATGTATTCACCTCCATTATTTGATTTGGACTTGATATTCTTTCCGAAGCTATTTTTAACCAAAGGTTTAAAAACTTTGAAAGTTTCAAATACTTTTGATTTCTGCTTCATAAAATAAACCCAGCAAAACCTTAAACAACCATCAATAAAAGTAAGAAAATACTTGGATCCATTGATTGATGTTATAGGCATTGATCATGAGACATAATTTTGTATCATATCAAGTGTAGAGGCATCTCTAGTTTTTGTCCCAAATTCATATATCTTTTGTGGATGCTTACTTACCAAGCAACCAGGACATACTCCATTTGATGTTTGGATGAGTGGCAAGCCATCGACCATTTTGTCTTTGTGAAGTTTTTGGATATATTTGAAATTGATATGCCCAAATATATCATGCCACAGCTTGTTTGTGTTATTGGCATGAGTTATTAGAGTTGTTGGATGTGAAGTAGGAAGTAAATGGGAAAACTCATATGCCTTGGAGGCATGATTAACAAACACTTTCGCTATGAGATTTCCAGTAGATGATTCGGTGATTTCTATTGTGTCAGATTCAAATGTAACTCTCTTGGGAGAGCATGTATGAGTCATATTATAAACACACAATATATTATTTGCAAGAGAGGGCATGTAGAGTACATTCTGGAACTCACCATGTTGGATTTTAATATAACCTCTCCCAATAGCTGGGATTTGAGAGCCATCTCCCATATGAATGCTAGGTCCTCCTGAGAGATCCAGAGTGGTGAAGGATTCCCTAGAGTAAACCATGTGGTTAGATGTTCCATAATCTATCAAGTAAGCCTTTGACTGAGTGAATTCTACCTTCAAGGCATGAAACCTCTCATGAGATTTTGTCATTTTTCTAGCATTATACTTCTTTGCTCCTTCTGGAAGGGAAATATTATTTTGTTCAAGGAGTGTTGAAAATTGGTCGATGGTATTCTTCATGCACTAGTTTTCTAGATGAAAGCCTCTCATACACTAGGGATGTGAGAATTTCTTCACATTGATATCTAGGAGCTAAGGAAATCTTCACAATCTAAGTTATTCACAAAATATGCAAGAAAACAGTAAAAGAGAAGAAAATAACACACATAGATGGTTTCAATAGCTGATGTTTCTATTAGTGTACAACTTTTAGATATGTATGGTACATACTTATAAGACAATCGGGAAAATTTGTGAGCCCTTGGAGACCATATGGATGCATACAAGTATCAGGCTAGGATTTGACCCCTAAACATCCCCTATGTGGACCAATAAGCTCCCTAACCATTTTAAACCATCACAAATGCTAGTGTGGAAATGGGTGGAGCATGATGGATCATAAATGAATCCATGGGAGAGAACATGGGTGAGTGGAAGAGCCTCTAGGAGGAAAGAAATTCGCAAAGTGAGTCGAAAACCACTAGATACATGCACTAGCACTCTTAGTCAAACAAGATCCACGATTTAAGGGATGGGGAGAGATCGAAGGAAGACATGTCATTAATGAGGGTTCCTGGGATGTCAGAATGATTAAACTAGAGTGCCTCAACTATCAGGATGATCAAAGTGGAGTGTCGCAACTATGAGTAAATGAGCCAGAATCACCTAATAGACCAATATTGATCAATATAACCTATGTTAGACTATATGACATAAGTACAAGAAAAATGAAAATGTCACCTAGGTGTATGACCATGGTACTAAGGTGGATTATTTATATAACATCCCCCCCTAATCCTAACTTAGTACAACTTTTACCAAATTATTATCAAGGCCTTGGAAACTAAGGCCCAAGTCACCTCTTACAACAAAATTTTTATTTGTCCATGTAAAATGAGGAAAGAGGCAAAACCTCATTGGGAAAATACTCCCTCAAGAATGGACAAGACAAAGATGATCAAAACATTCTTCTACATGTACTCTTCTTCACTTGAATGTGTTGAAACAAAAACTTCTTGGTGATGGACTTAGTGAAGATGTTGTGGATGCCAAGATTATGCTTCAGTGCATCAATGTTTTGTAGACAAAGAACATGTGGAGAGGCCCCTTGATGGTCATCATTTGCTAATGTACGATTATCATGAGAATTTATTTTTCTACAAGCATACTCTGATATGAAAGCATAATCAATCATGGAAAATATATCTCTACAAACTCTTTCCCAAACAACATCAAAAGGTTCAACAAAATATGCCTCATGTGTAGTTGTCATATCATGAATTAAACCATGAATCTTCTTCCCAATTTCATGAAGAACCTCCATAACTCTATAACAAAGCTCATGAGTATCTGTAATATCAGAATATATTTCATATATATCAAAAAATATCAGAGTTATGGTGTCTCCATGAGCGAATGGGTCCATAGTGGGAGAAGAGTGGGAAACTAGATCACACTAATAGTTAAGCGAACTTGGATGGTATGGAGACTTGAACATCAAATCAAAGGTGTTGAGATCATGTCCATAAATATGGAACAACAGTCCCGTGAAGGCTAGTGGCATGGTTTTCCAACCAATGTGTTACAAAGAGAAACTTCCTATGGCTTGGGGGTACCACAACAGACAATATGACACCAAAAATCAATATTTCCCAATACACAAGAGCAGTAAGTAAATATAACAGAGATATAGAATCATACCTTGTATCGGATGGTTGAAGTAGATCCCTGTTGAGATTTTCCAATGCAATTGCAGTTATGATTTTCTCTCAACAACAACAAACCAAAGCAAGCATGATATATATAAATGTGTTAGCACTACTCTAGTATATATAATCAATCATGTATAAGAAATTAAATACATCCATAGATTCAATATTCTTATTCAAAATGCACATGAATTGGATAGGAAAATATATTTATATTAATAAGTTAGAGATACAATAGTGACAAACTCTGTTGGCACTTCTCAGAACCAGAGAAATTAAGTCTTCCACCTCGGCCTCAACCACTTTAATCCTCCATCTATCGATAGTAAGTTCAAAAAGAAAAGGAAATATTGGGAAGAACACTATGTGCTCCAAGGGACAAAGGGATGCAGACTCAAGTATAAGAAAATCTAAGGCAACAATGGACTATAGTTTCGTTACGCTTCAATTTCTCCCCCTTCATTGTATCCAAGGGGTTCCTTATAGAGCACCCCAAAGAGGTAATGGAGGGTCGAATCTGAGCATTCTCAAGGCATTTGGAAGGACAAGATTAAAGTTATTTGTTAATGTAATTGTAACTTTGGAATGTATTTACTTGTATTTCTTATGTATTATACCCCAATGTTTATTCCAAGATGTGTTTGTAATTTATTTGAGTCATGTCATGCCACGATGTTCCTATTTGGAGGTTCTATAATGTAAACAAGTCATGTCAAGTCATTATGGGTAACCCTCCTATTGATCAAGGGTTAAAGTCCCCGCAGTTTTGGGGCACTAGGGTTATTAGACTCTCCTAGAGAAGTCGGCCCTAGTAGGTTACTGTCAAGTCGAGAATTAGTATAAATTGAGAGTGAGCCTCTATGATTAATCACACACTCACTCACACTCAGTTTTAGCGCATAGTTGAGGAAGAAGAAGCTATTGGGGCTAGGAAGAAAGAGGCTACTACTGTCGGGAGATCATCTTACTGTTTTGGGGTTTTACTTTTGGTGGTGATTCTATCTCTAAGGAAGTTGTGGAGTTTTCTCCATTTATGGTTTCCCCCAGGAAAAACACTATGTTAATTGTCTCGTGTGTTTGATTGCTATGCTTGTTATTCTCTCAGTTAAAGATCCTAATATAATGCTACCTTAATGTTAAAAATCTAACATGGTATTAGAGCTAACCTAAGAAGAAAACACTATGCAGGTGCGGAAACTACGGATTCCTACTTTTTGGATCTCTCTCCATAGATTTTAAGCAAAAGAAAGTTGGGATGGCACTCCTCCCTAGAGTGCATCTTTCTATCGAAGCATAATCCAATTCTAAGCTTTTTTAGTTTTGGACCCAACACTGCTACCGAAAATTAGGGATTTCCATAGAAGTGGAATTTTTTAGTGAGCCTAGGCCTGGATTGATCTCCTCCTCAAAATCGAAGTTTAGATATCAAGATCAAAGCATTCGGTTGGACAGAACTCCAGAAAAGTCAAACCCTAATATGCTCCTGAACCAGCACTGCAAAAATTCAGCTCCAAATCTAGATCCAACATCTTAACCTAGTAAGATCTAAATATTTTGTATTTCCATTTGAGGTTCTCAGTTAAGATGTCTCATCATACCAAGCTTGATGAAAATCTTGAGGGAGCTGATAACTTCCGAGCCTGGAAGTATAGGATATCCCTGGTCCTCGAAGAAAATAAGTTGGAATCCTATATCAATGAGGGGGTTCCAGTTCCAAAGGGAGATGAGGCTAAGTCCTTACACAAGAATAAGTTTGTTATGGCTAAGAGGATTATTGCTGATTCAATCAAGGATCACCTCATACCACAAGTCTCCTACCTGAAGACACCTAAAGCTATGTTTGATTCCCTAAGCAAATTGTTTGAAGGGAAGAACATAAACCAGAAGATGAATCTGAAGCCAACTGAAGAATGTAAAGATCCAAAATGCAGAAACCATCTAGTCTTACTTTACAAGGGTCTCTCAGATCAAGGAACAGCTGGAAGCAGTAGATGAAAAAATGGAAAATGCAGAGATTGTAATGACCACCTTGAATGGTATCCCTAGATTATGGGACTCCTTTATTCAAGGAATCTGTGCCAGAAAGAAGTTAGTCAAGTTCAGCAGACTATGAGAAGAATTCTCTCAAGAAGAAGATCGAATAGCAGCTCGAGAAGAAAATATGGGAAGTGAAGATCAAGCTCTCATGGTACACTCCAAGAAAACTAGAAGAAGTTCTCATCACCCCATAGGTAAGCACTCTCACAAAGATAACACTAGAAAATATTTGTCTAGAATCAGATGTTATACATGTGACGAGAAAGGACACTATGCTAGAGAATGTCCTAAAAACAAAATGTCTCTCACAAGAAGAAGGGAAACAAGAGAAGACATCATGCTCATGCTGCAGAGGATGATGAACCTTCCACAAAGAGAATCGAACATGAAAGTGATGATTCCTCAAGTGATGAAGAATATGTTTTCATTTCTTCTCTCACGAGAAACATTACACATGGAAGCAATGATTGACTTATAGATAGTGGGGCTTCCAAACATATGAAAGGATTCAAGGAATCATTTGTGAAACTATCAGAACATGAATCACCACACAAGGTGAAACTTGGAGATGACTACCGGTATCCAATAAAAGGTAGTGGGGAATCCTCCTATAAGCTAGACTCTGTAAAGTCTATGACAATGAAGGAAGTATTGTTTGTACCAGGACTAGAAGAACCTCCTCTCCATATCTGCATTAGATGCAAAAGGCATGAGGGCTGCATTTATAGATGGCCAAGGAGTCATGTGTCCAAATGAAAAGACTGTTAATGATGCAGTAGTGATTGGGGAACAAGAGGAAGGTCTATACAAATTGAAGGGCCATCGAAAAAAAGCCTTGGTCCATGAAACAGTAGAGCCAAATGAACTTTGGCATAGAAGGCTTGCACATGTGCATTATAGAGCACTACCAGTTGAAAGAAAAATTGTTGAAGGTCTTCTAGAAATTCAAGGAAAACATGACGGGGTCTACAAAGGATGTGAAAAAGGAAAGAACACAAAGAAGACATTTCCAAGTAGCGAGAGCAAGGAAAAAGGAATGTTGGAAATCATCCACTCCGATGTATGCGGTCCAATGTCATCAAGTTCATTAAGGGGGTATGCATACTATGTTTGTTTTATTTATGAATTTCCTAAGAATACATGGATTTACTTTATGAAGAACAAAGATGATTTTTTCAGCAAGTTCAAGGAATTCAAATCCTTGATCGAGAACCACACTGAAAAGAGGATCAAGACCTTTCTATCAGATAATGGCAAAGAATTCACATCAAATGAATTCAAAGAGTTATGCAAAGACTCAGGGATTAAGAGGGATTTATCCACTCCATATAATCCACAACATAATGGGGTTGCAGAAAGGAAGAATATAACTATCATGGAAGTTGAAATTGTAATGATTCATGATCAATATCTTCCCATGCATCTATGGGTAGAAGTTGCTAGAACAACGGTGTATATATAGAACCGTACTCCACATAGAGTACTCGAGAACAAGACACCTAAAGAAGTCTTTTCCGGAAAGAAACTAGAAGTTAGCCATCTCAGAATATTTGGATGTCCAGTATACATACACATTCCAAAAGAAAGGAGGACAAAGTTAGATCCTTCAGGAAAGTAGGGTATATTTGTGGGATACTCTGAAAGCTCGAAGGCTTGCAGAATATACTTCCCATGATTCAAGAAGATCAACATCAGTAGGGATGTAACATTTGATGAAGACTCAGCCTACAACAATTCCAGAAAGAAACCTGCTGAAGTTCCTAAAGAATCGGAAGCACCCAGAATTCATGACACAACCATGAACGAAGAAACTCAAGAAGAAGATCGAGAATTTGAAGAACCTCAAGAACCTGTAGATCCACCTCGGGAGAAGAATCCTTATAAGAGGAAACCTGCTTAGGTATGAGAAGCTATCCAAGGTGCAGAAAGATATGGGGCTCTAGAAGAGAATCATAGGGAAAGAAAGAGGACCACGTCCTACTCCAGATATGTAGCATTATTATGTGATTTCATCGATAAAGAACCTTCCAATTATGAAGAAGCGATGGAAAGGAAAGAATGGAAGGATGCTATGATCGAAGAGTATCAATCGATCATGAAGAATGATGTTTGGGATGTTGTCCCAATACCAGAAGGGAAGTCAGTTGTAACTTCCAAATGGATCTACAAGATCAAGCATGCTGCAGAGGGTAGCATAGAAAAATATAAGGCGAGATTTGTTACTCGTGGCTTCTCCCAGAAAGAAGGAATATATTATGAAGAAACTTTTGTACCTGTAGCCATATACACTTCCATTAGATCAGTACTTTCTCTGGCTGCAGTGATGAAATGGAAGATACACCAAATGGATGTCAAGACTGTTTTCTTGAATGGTGTAGTGGAAGAGGAAGTGTATGTGGAGCAGCCACTCAGTTTTGAGAGACATGACAGGGAGTCTCATGTGTGTAGACTGAAGAAAATCCTGTACGGTTTGAAACAGGCACCCAGGACATGGTACGGTAGAATTGACAGCTTTCTATCTAGTTTGGGCTTTACCAAGAGTAAAGCAGATTCCAACCTTTACTACAAGGTTGAAGATGGCAACCTAGTGATGCTCCTACTGTATGTAGATGATCTATTTGTAACAGGTATGGATGGGTTGATTGATGATACGAAGAGGAAGCTTGTTGCCGAGTTCGAAATGAAGGACTTGGGTATCATGCATTATTTTCTAGACATGGAGGTGTGGCAGAATGTAGATGGAATTTCCTTGGGACAAGGGAAATATACGGTAGATATCCTGAAGAGATTTGGGATGATGGACTGCAAGGCCATGACCAAACCTATGGCATCAAACCTAAAGCTATTGAATGATGCTTCATCATAAGTGGTTGATGCTATGATGTATCGTTAGATGATTGGGTCCTTGATGTACCTGACAAACACGAGACTAGATATTTGCTTTGCTGTGAACACCTTGATCCATTTCTTGACAGATCCGAGACATGTTCACTTGATTGCTGCAAAGCATATTCTGAGGTACCTTAGAGGCACAATTGATTATGGGCTCAAGTCTAAGGTGAGTCAGAAGATTAACCTGGAGGGTTATGTTGATTCAGATTTGGCAAGCAGTGCCATCGATAGGAAGAGCACTTCAGGGTGTTGCTTCAGTATGGGATCAGGTGTGATCTCTTGGTTTAGTAGGAAGAAATCCTATGTGGCACTGGGTATAGCTGAATCAAAGTATGTCGTAGCTTGTTACGCTAGTTGTCAAGCAATATGGCTGAGGAAGCTACTGTCTGATTTATTTGATCTCTAGTTGGATGCTACTTGTATATATTGTGACAACCAGAGTTGTGTGAAGTTGTCAGAGAACTCGGTGTTCCATGACAAGTCAAAGCATATCGAGATCAAGTATCACTATATCAAGGATATGGTGCAGAGAGGAGTAGTGAAGCTCCAGTATGTTGCGATGGACGAATAGACAGCTGATGTGTTGACGAAGCCATTAGCCAGAGTGAAGTTTGAGTACTTCAAGGAGAAGCTTGGTGTTCTCTAGATCGAGGTTCCTTCCAAGGGGAAGTGATGAGTCCTTGAGCCATTCTGACATGCTGAGAGGATCAGTTCCTTCCATGGTTAGATGTAAGGGCTGAGCCATTCTGTCATGGTGAGAGGATTGGTTCCTTCCATGTCAGATATGAGTGATGAGCCATTCTGATATGACTGTAGGATTGGTTCCTACATGATCATATATAAGGGCTATTTCCATTCTCTGAATGGAGGTTCCTGGTCAGTTACCAGGAATATTCAGTCTAGGACTGAGGGCCATTCTGATATGACTGTAAGATGTAGTCTTACATGATCAGATGTGAGTGCATGGCCATTCGGATGTGATTGAGGGATGTGTTCCCACTTGATCAGATATAAGGGTTGTTTCCATTATTTGAATGGAGGTACCTGGTCAGTTACCAGTAAAGCTCAGTATGGGACTGAGGGCCATTCTAGTATGACTGTGGGATGTGTTCTCACATGATCAGATATGAGTGCATGGCCATTTTGATGTGATTGAGGCATGTGTTCCCACTTGATCAGATATAAGGGCCGTTACCATTCTCTGGGAGAATGGAGGCACCTATTCAGTTACCAGGAACCCTCAGTCTGGGACTGAGTGCCCTTCTGACATGGTGAGAGGATTAATTTCCTTCCATTGTTAGATATAAGTGTTGTGCTTTTTCACAGATGGTAGTAGGTGTGTCCTACCTTGCTACTGATTGTAAGAGTTGTGCCTTTCCACAGATGGTATTAGGTGTGTCTTACCATGCTAGTGGATGTAAGTGATGAGCCTTTCCACAGATGATAGTAGGTGTGTTCTATCATACTAGTGGATGTGAGTGATGTTCTTTTTCACGGATGATAGTAGGGAAGTCCTATCATGCTAGTAAATGTAAGTGCTGGGCCTTTCTGACAGGGTTGTGGGATGTGTTCCTGCATGGTTAGATGTGAGTGCTAGGTGTTCCTTTCTGACATGGTGTTGGATGTGTTCCTCTCATCGTCAAATGTAAGTGTTGGGTAGGTCATTCTGACTTAGGGTCAGATATAAGTGCTGAAGAAGACCTACATGGTGGCTAGGCCTACAACCAACATGAAAAAGGGATGGCTCTATAGAAATTCCTATGATGAGAAGAATCATGAGATGGCACCCGTGATGATCCAGTGATGATGATCCAATAGTGATGATCCAGATCCATTGATGATCCAGATCCAGTGACGATGTTCCAATGATAATCCAGATCCAGTGATGATCCAGATCCGAAGATGAATATGACTTGAATATGAAGATGACTTGAAGATGACGAGGACTTGAGGATGATCTAGATGATATAGAGAAGAAGACTTGTGCTAATAAATTGTGTCCAGAGAATACCTTCCTAGTTCGGAGGGAGTGTTAATGTAATTGTAACTTTGGAATGTATTCACTTGTATTTCTTATGCATTGTACCCTGATGTTTATTCTGGGATGTGTCTGTAATGTATTGGAGTCATGTCATGCCCCGATGTTCCTATCAGGAGGTTCTATAATGTAAACAAGTCATGTCAAGTCATTGTGGGTAACCCTCCTATTGATCAAGGGTTAAAGTCCCTGCAGTTCTAGGTCACTAGGGTTATTAGACTCTCCTAGGGAAGTAATCCCTAGTATGTTATTGCCAAGTTGGGAATTAGTATAAATAGAGAGTGAGCCTCTCTATTTATCACACACTCACTCACACTCAATTGTAGTGCATAGTTGAGGAAGAATAAGCTACTGGGGCTAGGAAGAAAGAGGCTACTACTGTCGAGAGATCATCTTACTGTTTTGGGGTTTTACTTTTGGTGTCGATTCTATCTCTGAGGAAGGTGCGGGGTTTTCTCCATTTATGCTTTCCCCGAGGAAAAACACGGTGTTCATTGTCTCTTATGTTTGATTGTTGTGCTTGTTATTCTCTCAGTTAAAGATCCTAATATAATTCTAGCTTAATGTTAAAAATCTAACATTATTCGGACTCAAATGAGGAAAAATCCAAAAATATTTGTCATTTTGCACACATCCCAATGTACACGGTTTTGAGGTCAAAGCTGCGTATACACACGATTATTGCTTTAAAAGTCGTGTATAGGTATAAACAAGCAATTTTTGGGGATGATCTTGGAACATCAAAGCATAATATAAGTCCATGGGGTCCAAAGAGTCTGCAAAGGGACAAGGAAGGCCATAAATATGTGATCTATTTGGTGTGGTAAAATCAGCTATAACACAATGAATGACATACCAGACATAAAAGAAACAACACAAGTGACATAGTATTGAAAACTAGGAAATTTTGATATTTTCCAACTACCGAACTTTAGGGTTATCTAGTCTTTTGGGAATCAAATGGTTGGGTAAATGAGTCTATGAATGTCATAATATGTATATCATCTTGTATATAACCTTAAAAATCAGAATAGGAAGGATCTTAATGGAGTGGTAAATAGATTTTAGAATACATATCAGAAACTAGTGAAAAATGACTAGTTTTTTTAGGAAACTTTGGTGAATTGTTTATTCCAAGGAAGGGATGGAGGTTTCAGATTATGATATATTAGATTCTAATTTATAAACAAAGACATATGAAACATATATATGATAAATGGGTTTCCTCTATGCACTCAAACCATGCAAGAGCTTAGCATTTTAGTGCTCCAAAGAGAGCTTGTGATCCCCTCTTCTTGCAAAATATGGAACATCAATATTGTTCTCTATAAGGAGCAGGGCCATGATGTCTATATTCTTTCTAAATAAATATATTTCATGATGTTAAACTATGCAATAACCACATGTGTTCTTCTCTCTCTTTCTCTTCATCTTTTTCTTTCGAATCCTCATCGGTTGAACTGGAGCATTCTGTATTTGAATGTTTCTTCTCCTTCACTCTTTGTTGCTTCAAATCCTTAAATTTATTCTTGCATTTGGCTTGATTTCACACACCAGTAGAAAGGGTTTGATCCTTGGTGGATTTTATGGTGCCCATTTGTACTAACTTGTCTTTCTCTTGAGTTAGTGACTCCATGAAGTCTGCTATCATAGACATCCTCCAATTTCTAGTTGTGAGCTTGCTTGAGTGGAATGTCGAAACAAACATAGAATACTCATGCCCTATATTAGAAAGGATAGAAAAGATAATTTTATCATATGTCTTCTCTATTCCAAACTATTTCAGTTGAAGCACCAACGCTTTGAACTTGGTTAAGAAGTCTTGGATTGTCTCACAGTGAGCTGGACTCGGTGAGATTAGCTCATTTTCAAGCTGATGGCTTGTCATCTCATAGTTATTCCCAAATAGTGACTCAATATTGAGCCAAACTTCATTAGGTGTACCAATACGGTCTACATGGAAGATAAGGTCTCTCGAAATTCTGATTCAAACCATACCAAATGCCTCATCAAGTCTATTGAATTACTTTGATTTCCCCACGGCAAACCACTTATACTATGAAACGAGAACTTTATACTAAGAACGAGAACTCTCACCATAAAAATGATGATTTTTGCATAAAAACACCTAAAACACTCTCCAAATAGAAAAATGTTGATACCATTATACATGTTTTTTTTTTTTGGGGTAAAAAATAGAGCCATGGCCTAAACATCCCATACTATTGTTTATAGAACTTTGAAATCAACCACTAAATTGGGAATTTTTTTTCTTCAATAGATAAATTACAACTTTTTTGAAACTTGCATATCAAACCAAAAAAAATATTTCATAAATAATTTCACTACTCTAACCATAGAAAATTAAAGAAATTATGATGCTATTCCCAATGAAATCAAATCAGATGTTAAACCCTAAAAGAACAAATGATTTCTATAACTTTATCTTAAAAAAAGTAATTTTAACCCAAAAAATTTAAAAAATTTAAAAAAAATGAAAAAACGATAACAAATTCTATTTTTTTTACTTATAAAAAAAATTAAAAATAACATTCTAACTATGTTTATGACAAGCTTATGCAAAAAAACTTACATAAAAACTTATTTTGTAAAAAACTTATATTTTTAAACTTCAAATAAAAAGGTAAAATATTTAAGTTTACCAGCGCTTGAATTTGGTATTAACGTCTTTGAACGAGATTCAATGGTGTCTTTTGACACCACCTATGCCATGGAACTTTAAATATATTTATTCGAGTTTTGATTATTCCGTGGGTTTTAAGCTTGTGACTTTTGTATGGAAATCTCTTGTCGCCTGTGTATATTTCCCTTGGAAATTTCGTGGTTCTTGAAGTATTAGATCAGCGCTTCCAGTTTATCAAACTATCTTGGTAGTATTACAAGTTATGTTACATTTCATAGGTTCAGTTTATTCTTTTATGTAAAATGTGTGGAAATAGCTGCATTTTGTGTATTTAAAAGTATTGGAAAGAGAAGCTTGAACCAGTCAGCAAACATGTAATCCTTTCTGTTTTTGGAAGGAAACAATTGTATTTATATTCTACGAGAGATGCATTCTGAATGCTGAAAATCTCGTTATATATTCAGCATACAAAGAGGTAAGCAAACCTTGTGGTGCCTTACAGACTCAACAGTAAAAAAGACATGAAAGATTGTCATATTTGTCATCTGGATCATTTGAAAAGAGTATCCATATATGGTGCAGGCAAGAGTTTCACAACACGTGTGGTGAGTTACGGAGTGGTAGAGTGGTGGCATGGCGGCTGAGGTGGTTTCTAAACGGGTGGCGCGATTCTCAGAATCGCGCCGCTCCTCCCTACCCTTTTACATGCTACCTTTGTTACTATATTTTGGGTTTTTGGTTGTTTTATTTTGTTATATATCTTTATTTTTTTTGTTTTTGTTTTCTATGTGTTATTTGTTATTTGTTTTTGTTTATTGTTGTTTTATTTGTTTATTTTTGTTTTACTTTTTTTATTTGTTATTTTTGTTTTGATTTGTTTATTTTATTTGTTTTTTTGTTTATTTATGAAAATCATTTTGATATATATTTTTGAATTTTTTAAAAATTATTAGTTTTTAACATTATTTTATTTGTTTGTTTTGTTTTTTTAATATTTGTATATATTTTAGGTATAGGTTGTTTGTTTGTTTTGTTTTTTTAATATTTGTATATAATTTAGCTATAGGTAAAATTCTAATATATCTAGCTTCATTAATGATATTTATGAATATGTTTTAATAAATAAAAATAGTGAAGGCAAGCATAGTTAGATGTTGACTTAAAATGCAGTGGTTAAAAAATTAAGATATAAAGAAAAATATTTCAAATGAGTAACATAAAAGACCCAATGGAAGAAGACATTGATATCAAGAAGAAATCCAGATTCCATAAAATTCCAATTTAGATGAACAATTTGTCTTACATGATATTGTTGATTAGTTTCATTTTTTGAATAAAATGTTAAATTTGACAATTTTTTATAAGATATATTAGTAATGTTTTGACTTTCAAACTTTGTTTTAGAAATAAAATTTCTATATATAATGTTTTTAATATGTCATTTACAAATATATGGTATATTTTTTCTTAATTTTATGTGCATCTTCACCTTTTGGAAAATAATATGAAATAGTATCATTTTTATACAAAAAATCTTTGAAAATTCATTGAAAATGGTTTTAAATGTCTTTATTTTCTGTATTTTTTTACAATTTTGTCAATAAAATTATCTTATTTTGACCATAAAAAAATTTTATTTTAAAGAAAAGATTGCAAAATGTATATGTTTTTCATTATAACTTGCTTCTAAATTTATGTTATTTTATTAAATTTCTAAAAACACACTTGAAAATAGCAATTAAAAATATTTTACCACAAAGATGATTCAACGGCTCAAAAAAATGCCTCAAAATGAAAATGTGTGATGCTGGTATCAACCCTTTTTGAAACACAAGTAAAAATAGCTACTAAAATTAGGAGAGAGATAAATGAAAACTGTGTCGAGCTCTCGTTTCATAGTATAAGTGGTTAGCAGAGTTGGGATCAGTCTCAGTCCCCATGGTGACTCTTAAAAATCCTTTTTACCTCATATGGATCACCATTTCAGCCTTCCATTCAAAATAGTTTAATGGGATCAGAAATACATGAGTCTTCTCCATTCTACTTGTGCACTGAGTGACAGAAACATTGTTGTACCTGTAATGTAAACACTCAAATTTTCTGGAAAATGCCAAAACAACAACTCAAACAATATGGTTTTTATTTGCATATCCACAAAGCTCTGATACCATGTGAGAATTGCTTCACAGTGAAATATAGGAGCTAAGGAAATATTCACAATCTAAGATATTCAAAAAATATGCAAGAAAGCTATAAAAGAGAACAAAATAGCACACATAGATGGTGCCAATAGTTGATGTTTATATTAGTGTACAACTTATATATATCTATGGTACCTACTCATAATACAATGGGGAAAATTTTTTATCCCTTGGAGGCCATCCGGATGCATACAAGTGTTAGCCTAGGACTTGACCCCTAAACCCCCCTAGGTGGACCAATAAGCTCCCTAGCCATACCAAACAATCACAAATGCTATTGTGAACATGGCTAGAGCATGTTGGATCATAAATTAGGGAATGGGAGAGAACATGGGTGAGTGGGAGAGTCTCTAGAAGGAAATAAATTCCTTAAAGAGAGTCCAAAACCACTAGATACATGCACTATAACCCTTAGTCAAATAAGATCCATGATTTAAGGGATGGGGAGCACTCCAAGGAAAACCTGTCATCAATGAGGTTTCTTGGGATGTCAAAATGATCAAACTAGCATTCCTCAATTGTTAGGATGATCAAAGTGGAGCGCCTCAACTGTGAGTAAATGAGATAGAATCACCTAATAGACAAAGATTGATCAGTATAACCTAAGTTAGACCATATGACATAAGTAAAAGACAAATGAAAATGTCACCTAGGTGTATTACCATGGTACTAAGGTGGATTATCGCTCTAACAAGGTACATATAGTCTTCTTGAAATTATTCTTTTTCTTCGAACCCAAGGCTACATCGAAATATCTCTTATTCTCCTTTTTCTTCGAAACAGTGTTTTTGGTATCCTTCATTTTATGCTTCCGTCGTGCTTGCGTATTGTTTGATTTTGTCACTAAGAGTTATTGATTCTTGGAGATCTGAATCACTTCCATTTCAACCAATTTAACTGGCTCTTATATTAAGGACTCAACAAAAGCATCTAGAGAAGGCATAATCCAATTAGGGATGGAAGGTTTTCCAGAATGGAATGTAGATACAAAGACTGAGTACTCTAAGCTAATATTCCTCAGCAATGATAGCACATCATGCTCATATTTCCTCTCTAATCCACACTCTTTGCATTGCAGTACTAGTGACTTGTATTTTGTAAAGAATTGCTTAATAGATTCGAAACTGATGGGTTGTAGAGCAATGAGCTCATTCTCCAAAATATGCCCTCAAAGATCATCTTGTTTTCCAAACAAATATTCAAGATTATCCCAAGCTTCCTTCGAATTCCTTAGTCTCTCAAGGTGGAACAAATAATACCAAAAGATATGAGTGCACTTGAAGTCAAAGGCCTCATCAAGCCGATTCAAAAGAATTTTCTTCTCAACATACTGTTGGGGCTCAGTTTCTCTTCCCATTGTCATCCTAGATAGACCAATATTGTGCAAGGCTACCTGCATATCTTCCCTTCTGTTAGCACCATGCATAATTCCTATGGTTGTGGTAGGAAGTCATAGGGGAAACCATTTTAAACCAACTGTAGACTACATTCTAGCCATTCCAGTAAGAGAAGCCTCTCTATTGTCATGGTAGAAGTCACATATACATTTCGCATTAAACAATCATGCAAAAGGTTGTATTTCTGAGGGTAATAGAGTACTTCATAAAATAAAAGATTGAAAGATAGACAAAAAAATAAAAACATTGGGCGATGGAGTCACAATCTTAAATGTTTAAGGAAATTACAACAGATAATGAATAATGATTTTTCTCTCCTGTATTTTGAGGCAAAGTAAGTGCAGCATTGAGCGAATTGTCCTTAAGCAATGGAAGCAGAAAAGAGAAAAGTCCAACACGGCAAGGGGCACATATCGATGTTTGAATCCCTTGCAACACCTTTAGCTGAATAAAAAAATGAGAAAAACAATTGAAATAGAGCACCTATCAATGGACGAATTCTGTCATAGCTGTTACAATCACATTAGTAAAATGATTTTGGATGTAGGAGTGCTTAGCTGAGATCAAATTCGTTACACACTAATCTAGAAATATATTGGTAGAAATGACACATGAAAAATGAAATAAATAAGGAACACACACTAAATATAGACACCGTGATGAATCTCATAACCGCAAAGGAATATATTCATTACTACTCCCAAAAATGTTTGCAGAGCTACAAAACCGGCCCTGAGGCCTCAAAAATGAATTTCAATCCAACCCTTATCCTCCACTGAGGAGGTTCTATTTATAATATCAATTACCCCTGGGATACGTCCCGAACTAGGGTATCCAATTTGGTTAAAAAATGGGCTTAACTCGGAACAATCATGTCATATCCTAAAAAACTACTTAAGGTGGTAGATTCGCCACGATTTACTACCAAAATAGGAAACAAGATATATCGGACATGCCGGATCGGAATGATGTTGTGGAATTTGAATGCAGGCTGTCTTTTTCTGACAGTGATGTTTCAACATGAACAGTTTTATTCTCCTTGCGTGTGCCCTCTCTTTGCAATACTGGATTAATCAAGATCCATAGCCTCTTCTACTTCTGAATTTTATGTTCATTTTTTGTTCGACCCCCGCTCGGCAATTCTGGCTCTTAGGAATACTTCGCTTGTCAAGGCCCAGTAGGAGTGCCCCATTTTAATGGTGACAAGTCCCTAATGGGCTTGTCATAGTTGTGCTTCTCTCCTCCCGGGAGCAGGGTCCTCCTACAGGTCATAATGGTGTGACACCCTTTGGATTCATCATCACCCCAGATAAAGTTGGAAAGTGGAATTCACAAATATAATGATGAAGGCCCTGAATTCACCCTTATCCCATACGCGCATTCGCTCCAGCCGACCGCCTCTAAGAATGTATGCTACGTATTGTGATCATGGAAACAACTACCACATTTGGAGGCTTTGGTGGGATACCCATCTAGCTAGAGACTCTAGGCACTTATTTTGTGAGAGTGTTGCACCTTATTTGGACAACATTGTCCTCACTAGCCTCAAAAGGTCGTTCTAAAGTGATGAACATCCTCCCCTCAACCTTACTGGCACAGAAAAACCTTTCTAATGCAATGAACATCTCTACCACGATGGATGGAACAACTGCGGTGTGAAGGTATACAAATGATTGAATTCCCTCACATTGCCCAGTGATCAAGAGGGAGTACCAAACAACAAGCACCTTGAGCAGACCAGTCATTGTAAGCCCCACCACCAGGACCTTGGGCTTTATATGAGAACAACAATTTGTCATCCCTGTCCTCCACCATTATTTTGCTCAATTTGTCTCTCTGGTAAAGATCATATGGTGGTGTTATATTAAGCTAGATGAAGGCGCTCAGTAAGGGTCCATCGATTCCTTTCACGCACCATCATCGAGTGACATGATGACAACACAAAAATTCACATGGGCCTTCGATCAGATTTCTTATGTGGAGGCACCAACTTTGTCGCATTTCTTATTGTGACCTAATGGTATCATTTGCGGAAGTGACCTTCATCCTCACTCATAATCATCCTTAGGTGATCTCATTGTAGGTGGACCTGACATTTTTCCTCTTGTCAACCCTTCGTTCTACGCAGGTTTATAGTTCCTTGCTTCCTCTTCATACGGCATGTAAAGCCACTTACACTCTCTATCAACTAATCATTTTAGCACTCATCCTTATTACGCGTGTTAGGAAGAGAATCTTGAGGGCCCAGGATATGGTTTGCACCATCGATACTACATGTCCCATTGTTTTTTTCATAGACCCTCTCCTCCTTATTTCCCATAGCACCTTTGGACATCGAAACAAACCTTGACCATAGATTTCCTTTATGCTAGATCTCGACCGTTTAACTAGGTGGCCCCTACCCCACTTTGTGATTTTTCCACTGGTTAACCTTCATGCATGTTCCTATCATGATAAAGATTAAGGTCATTAGTTAACTTCCTCGCTGAATATTTGTCGTCAAAGGCGAGGGACCCTACGTGATTTCGCACTGCCCTTCCCCATTAACCTCCATGCATCTTCTCGTCATGACAATAGCCAGGGCCATTGATGAGCTTCTTGTCAGATCGTCGCTATTCACAAGCGTGAGACCTTCCTTCACTTCACATCCACCCTCCACCTTATTTATCTTGCAGGTTGGGGTGGCGAAAAGGCTCTCCTACATAGATCCTTTTGATTAGGGAATCTTGGCCATTTAAGATGGATAGGTCCTTCCATCTATCACAATCATGATGCATTGTTATGATCCATGCACCTTTCATCTCGAAGGTGCATATACAACACATATCTGGTCCACTCTGATCATGATCATTTGGAAACACTATGAGCCATGGATTTTGCATGCCCCCATAGTTCAAAAATCTGCCTATTCTAAGTTGTGAAATCCTCAATACTCATTGATCAGTGATACCTGGCCTTGCAATGGTTGGACTTGCTCATTGTTTGGCTTACTCCACCGGCACCTAGCTCATGCATCATGGGGCATCCTCGATTCGACGATTGGGTGTAGGATATGACCCTCAACATCCTAAAAATCATTAGACCCAGAAATTGTTTCCTATACCCTATTCTTCAATCCAATTACTACAAGTTCTTATTCAAAATTTAGCAGTGCTAACAATGACTCCAACTCGAGGATGCTATCCTCCCTGTGATGTAGCACAGAACCAGCATAGACCATGTTCCTGATCCATTTGTTTGGACTGTGATTATTATCTGAAAACTTCCCAGCATGCTATAAAAATAGAAACCAAATAAATGATAAAAATAAAATAGGATAAATGCACAAAGGAAATGCTTTCCATGTCGAGCTTATTCGTTCCTACCTACCCTACCTACTGAGCGTTATTTCCCAGTCAGGTAGCTTCTGACCTCCAATGAATCCAATCAAGGAAATTATTCCATATGTGCAATTTTTCCTCGTGATTGATAAAAAAAAAGTACTAAATGACCAAATGGCATAGGGCCGTGATAAGGGACTTGTTTTCCATCGCACAACCATAACTAGTCATTCACACTGTGTGGCTCCTCCTAATCTGTTATAGCTGATTTTACCACTCTAGGTGAATCACACTTGTATGGCCTTTCCCCTGTCCCTCTGCAGACTCCTTAGACCCCTTGGACCATTTTTTGTCCTTTGATGTTCCCTTGAACATCCCTAAAAACATGTGTAAATTCATATACGCGACTGTTAAACCCCTAATCGCGTATATACGCGGGTTTGACCACTAAAACTGTGTACATCGGGATGTGTAGAAAATCCAAATCCTTTTGGAGTTTTCCTTGACATGAATCCAACTCACTTGACTCCTGGCCTTCCCTATGTCTTGAGATCGCTCAGATTCGACCTTTCATTACCCCTTTGAAAATATATATAAGGAACTCTTTGGTACATTGAAGGCATATGACAGAATTGAGAGCAAAGAAACTATAGTCCATTGTTTCCGGAACTTGTGCTTGAGTCTGCATCCCTTTGTCCCTTGGAGCACTTTTGTGTTCTTCCCAAGCTTGCCTTTTCCTTGTGAGCTTTCTATCGAGAGATGGAAGATTGAGGTGGTGGAGGCCCAAGTGGGGGATTCAGTTTCTCCGATTCATAGACGTGCCGACATAAGTTGTATCCATTGTAATATCTAATTTTATATTAATAGAAATATCTTTTCCTGTCCAATAATGTATGTTTGAATGAATATTTTATCCATGGGATGATTTCGAATGCTTATACATTGTTGATTATATATGCTAAAATAGATCTAACACCAATATATATAGTATGCTTGTATTGTTTACTTATTGTTGAGGACGTGATTAATCAATTCAAGCTGAACTTGGAAAGCTCAATGGGGATCTACTTCAACCATCCGGAATAAGGTACGAGGTCTGATACTTTAGTGTTAGATATTTAATTTCTATTGCATATTGGAAAGGATTGATTTCTGGAGTCAATCTGTCTGTTGTGGTACCCCAAGCCATAGGAATTTTTATCCATAACAGAATTGGCAAATCCACTCTAGAGTTCCTAGTAGTTCTCCTTTGGGGGTATTCTATCGGCATTCAATGACTTTGAAATGCTCTTTTTATCTTCTTTCTGTGTCGGGTCTAGGGGCATGTTTTCCTGGTAGTGTCTGATTGGTGTGAAGTTTGTCTCAGCTTGTTTGTTTGCCTTTATTTTTATGCACCTTTATTCCTATACGCGAGTTTTGAACTCACAGTCATGTATACATGCGGGTTTCTCTGCTATTTCTGCGTACACATGTGGGTTTACTGCGAACATTCACGTATGCCCTTAGTTTTGCCTTCTAGAGGAAGTTGGATGGTTGCTGGGTGAATTTTGATGATTGCTGAGTCTCCTTTGATACTGCTAGAGTCTGTACACATCCCTGTTTTTGACTAGAGATGTTTTTTTTTAGGGTAAATTTCTTTTTTTTTAAGAATGTTCTTGTCATTGCATTTTTTATTTTTTGTTTTGGGATTAGTGCATTAGATTTCTTTTACCTTAGTGCTTTGCTTGAGTGCTGCTTGAGTGTGCTTACAGAGTCTGAGGGTTGTAGAATCATTCTTGTGCTTTTATATCTCATTTTTATTTCAAAAAATCCAAAAATATTTGCTTATCATCATGCATTGCATATTGCATTTTGCATTGTACTTGCATTAGATTTGCTTTGGAGTATTAGTTAGGAGTTCATATAGGAAAGCTTGCATTTATCATTTGAAGAAAATTGTGCATTTCACGTAGTAGCATACCCTATTTCTCATGGACACAATGCATTTGCATTGATTGTTAGGTGTGCATTTTACTTCATGTTGTGTCATAACACCATTAGTTGCACAGCCATATCCCTCTTTTGAGTAATAAAGCCAATTAAAATCAACGCTTAATTAAAATGAACTACACTATTTTATTTGATAGGGTTCACCAACAAGCTTAGGTTTTAGGGTCTTGGAATAGTTCATTGTGAGTCAATTCTCCAAGACCACTAAACAACAACATGTATGTGTTTGTCCAGGTGAGTGTGTGAAATTCCTTGGTATAAACAGTGTTTCTCAGGATCCTTCTCTCAAAAGGGAGTTAAGCACGAGGCAGTGTGAGCATTTATTGATTGGGATGACCCTTAGTCATAACTGAGTAGCACCGAATATATTTCCAGGATTGTATTCATATCTAGGGGCTCTTTCAAGAGTTTCGGGCTTTGCTACCCTGCCCATACGGTCAATCCCACCTGTGACTGTCCACCTGAGCATTGATTATATTGAGGTGACCTTAGTGGCCTTACCTAGGATATCAAGGGGGTACTTTGTAGGGGTTATTTTGTAGCTGTCACAGCCAGGTTGGGGTCGGACAACACAATCACTTTACATGTTGAAGCTGAGGGACATAATAATTGGTTACATACCTCCGCTTGTTGTGTATGGTAGTCTCAAGCCTCTCCTAGGTGAGACATACCTGCTTCATTCGGGAGCTCACTTATCCTACCCTTGATTACTTGTATTTGGATTTATATTTTATTGGTGATTTCTCTGTGCACTTTAGCTTCCCTAGGGTTTGTGTAGATAGAGAGTCTTTTCTATTTTTTGAGTCATTGTGGATTCGGGTGTGGCTCCTTGCCGTTCTCATCGTTTAGCAGGACTTCCGCCTTCTATGTCTCCTCCTCCTTTGGGAGTGATAAATAGACAATTCAAGTGGAATACTTCACACATTGATTCACACACCATGGGAGACCACGTTGAAGGTATTCATGAACCACCCTCTCCCATACATGTGGAAGATGGGGAGTTTACTCCTAACTATGATCCTTCACCCAACTTGACTGAGTTAGGTCCTGCGATTTCTAAGATAGGTGCTTTTCATGATATACCTACTTACTCTAGGGCTGATTCCCCATTGACGCATCACCGGTATGGAATGCTGGAGAATGATGAGACACATTTCGAACCCGCAAGCACTAGTTATGGTAGTTATGGTATGTCTGGTTTTCCTACACATGATTTGGCATTTCAAGTCGAATATAAGTTCAAGCCTAACACTATGCCTGGGGGCACTCTCATTCCTTACCATGCGGAGAGGTTTGGGAGCACTAGTCACATTGCACCTTCCATCTCGACGGTGGAAGCTACATCACATATTCCTCCTAGGTCTAGGGTTAGTGATCCTATTAGGATACCAGATCCAAGATGACTGACTATAGGGAATAACACCTACATAATTACTCAAGTCCCTCCATCCTCTGTCCCTAGTTCTTCAAATGTTCACCCTCCACCTCATTCATGTGGTCCTTCGGGCCGGAACGTTGCTATGAGTCAAGTCCGTACTGCGGTTACTAGACCGATTGTGTCTCAGGTTTACATACCGCCCAGTGCTTTAGGAGGTTATGTTCATACTTCGACAGGTCATGTTACTACTTCCGGAGCGTATATCCCTACTTCCAGTATGTATATTCCTACTTCCAGAGCGTATATTCCTACCTACGGAGTGTCTCATGGGACATCACATGCGATGACTTGTAGACTTATTATGGGATGCAGTATGGACAAGGTTCTTCACCTTATGGGTCCGGGTATCAACAACCCACCTACTCTCCAAATTATGGATTTGTAGCTCCGAATAGTTAAGGTACACCACACTATGGTGCTTCCATGCCACCCTATACGGGTCAAACGAGAGGAGGGAACTATGGCCAAGGCCATGGTGGTAATCATACCTATGCGAATTAGAACTATCAGGGACGGGTCCATCGACCTCATCATCCTAGGATCCCTTTCCTTGCAACACTGAATCTTCCTGACTTGTCAATATTGACGAACGATCCTATAGCTCATGACCCGGCTTGGTCGGCTGTCCCTACTAAGATTCCCTCGGACATACCCAAGTTCGAGGGAAAACCGGGAGAGGATTCGAGCGAACATGTTACTACCTTTCACCTATGGTGCTCTTCGAATTCCTTACATCAGGACTCAATCGGTTTGAGAATATTTCAATGCACCCTTACAGGGACTGCCACGAAATGGTATATAGAGATACCTAGGGGGGAATTCACTTTGTTCGACGACCTAGTGATGACTTTTCTTAACCACTTCCAGCTACCAGTGCGTTATGACGTTGGTACTGAACTCTTGTCAACATTTCGGCAGGATAAATCCACATATATCTCAGATCATATCCAAGAGTGGCGTAGACAGAAGAGGTTAATTAAAGCCTTTATACCGCCAAAATTCCTCCTTGAATGGTTCCTTAAGTCATTATTGCCATATATAGCGAAGGATGTGTCTACATCTGTAGTGCAAAATGAGGAACAATCCATTTTTAGGGCGTAGGAACTGGATTTGATTTATGCTCAGTCCAGTTTGTTATATGAGATTATTCCCAATGCTTCGAGTTCTAGTTTTGACCCCAAAGTTAGACCTAGACCACGTGCCGATGGAATTGTTGGTTGTCCAAGTGCTAAACCTGCGGATTCGGTTGCAAAACAAGTTATTCAATTGTCACTCAACCAATCTACTTCAGTACAAGCCATGATTTCATCTCAACCCACCCAAACGGCGAGTGTGTTTTCATTGCAATCGTCGGACCAGAAGGGTAACCAGCAGCCCGGACGGAATAAAAAGAAGGGTAAGAATAATCGTAAGGGTGGGAATAGGAATGAGAATGATAATAATGGTAAGAACTCCCGTGATGATGGGGGGGGACAAGCAAGCTAAAAGTAAGCTTAAATTCCCTTGCAATTTGTGTAAGGATGATCACCTCACTTACTTGTGCCCTCGTATCGATGAAGCCTGGAGATTCTTGGCACAGGGCCCAGCTGTGCTAACTAACCCTTTACCTCACAATCAAAATATGAACTCAAGGACCCATGATTATTCTAGTGGTGATCAAGATCCACCAGAGGGTAGTGGTCATGGTTGCATTAACATGGTTCATGCTGTGAAAGTTGTGACCTGTGCGAAAGACTATGGTTCGTCACAACCCAACCCAGGCAAGGAACCTGATCTACCAGGGTCTCCTTTGCGTATTGAGAAACCTGTGGATAAACCTCAAGCTGCACCTTCCATTCCTAAGGGAGTCCTTAAGCATTCAGGGCATAATCCTATTTCCCAAGCCGCCCAGAACTATTCAGTTGTCGAGGATTTGGGCGACACTCCTTGTGCGATGTCTGCATTGGAAGTGCTTCAGAGTTGTCCTTCACAAAGGAAGGATTTGCTTTCTACCCTTGGTGTGAATGATGATAATTCTTCCTCCATGACTAAATTTGAAACCACAGGACTTCAACTTCACTTTCCTTACTATGTGTCTCTTTTTATTCACTTAGAATGTCTTAACATGACCGTCAAGTGCACTGTGATTGAAGAAGGCGTTGTTGCTTCTGTGATGTCTTTATGATGTTGGAAGGGTTTAGGTTTTCCTATTTGTCTAAATCAGTGACCACGTTAACTGCGTTCGATGGGATATCATTTAGGCCGCATGGGATCCTTCCTTCCCTTAAGGTCTGTTTGGGAGGGAAGACCATTGCGATAGAGTTCGAGGTGGTTGATGCGCCCCTTCATTACAATCTCTTGCTGGGTAGGAATTGGATGTACAGTATGCAAGCCATAGCTTCTTACCTGTTTCATGTTGTATGCTTTCCATTTAACAGGAAGACAGTCATGATTGATCAAACGTCATTCAAGAATCCGTTGGTTACCACATCTTTGGGAGCTTCGATCCTGATCATTGAACACTCTTAGTCGGCAACTGGGAGTGTGGGAATGGGCATGTATCCATCCCTCATGGGAAGATTTAGTTTCCATGCACCTATCCTTATGAAAGGGTCTAGTTCCATTGAGGCTTCGACATCTATGAGATCAATGTCTTTTTGCACAAGTCATATGGAATATCCTTGGATTCTTCCTACACCGAGTACTCTGAGTGAGCCCATCATGACGAACGTGCCGTTGCTTGCAACTATGGTAGCTTATCAAGCTAATCTTGAGTGTGTTGCAAAGCCTAGTCCTTCCTCTTCATGGACGGAGGAGGAGGACCCTTATGTGCTGTCGGCATGGGTATTGCAGTCTTCTCACGCGCACAACTTCCTTGATAGTGTTTTCCCTTCAGATGAAGCGATTATTGAGGCGATGTAGGGAGTTGAGCCACCATGGGAGGAACTCCATCATAGATCTTATTTTCTCCTCAAGCTTTACCGCTTGGAGCATGAGGACTTTAGGGTGGTTCTTAGTGAGAGAGTTGGTAGTCCTATGGTTCCATTAAGTTCTCCTGGTCCGATGGCTGATGGAAACATGGCAATCATATCTTCAATGATTCCTATCAATATCTCTCGCGATCCTGGAAGGATAGAGAATGTCTATATTGGGGCAGAATATTCCCATGCTAAGATTCTAGAATACACCAAGCTGTTTAAAGAATTCCAGGATATCTTTGCTTGGTCTTACAATGAAATGCCAGGTATCGACCCTCATATTGTCAAACATGATATTAAGACTTATCCAAACGCTAAGCCTGTTCGGCAATGCTTGCATGCGGTGAATCCTAGGAAAGCACCCGTGATTAAGGAAGAGATAGAGAAACTATTGAAAGCTAGTTTTATCTATCTCGTTCCCTTGATGGAGTGGGTTTCAAACCCCATTCCGGTGGATAAGAAGCAGGGAGAGATCCACATATGTACTAATTTCCATGATTTGAATCATCCATGTCCTAAGGAAAATTTCCCCACACCATTTATTGATCAGATTTTGGATGAGTGTGCGGGTAGCGAGTTTTTTTCCTTTATGGACGGCTTTTTAGGATACAATCAGATACAAATTAAACCTAAGCACCAACATAATACCACATTTATTTGTCCTTGGGGAACTTTTGCATATCGGAAAATGCCTTTTGGCCTTAAGAACACCAAAGCTACTTTTCAACGGGAAATGACCTTGATCTTCCATGATCTCAAATCAATTATCGAAGTATTTTTCAAGATGACCTTGCTACTCATTCTCATATGAGAATGCATCATTCCTACCATTTGAGATTGGTATTCGAAAGGTGCCACCACTATTTGGTTAGGTTAAAGCCTCACAAGTGCATCTTTTGTGTGAAGTCAGGTCACTTATTAGGATTCATCATTTCTAAAGAAGGTATAAGAGTCGACCCTTTGAAGGTTGGGCAATACTTCAGTTGTTTCGCCCAAAAATATTCGTCCTCTTCAATGTTTGCAAGGCATGGAAAAATTCTTACGGAGATTCATTGTCAATTTTGCCAATTTGACTAGAGGCTTCATGGGTCTTTTGAAGAAGGACACCACCTTTTGTTGGGATGAACGAGCCCAGGAGTCCTCTGATGCGCTCAAGCGAGCCCTAGCATCAGCCTCGGTGATTAGTACCCTCAACTATAGCCGTGATTTTTTACTTTATGTGGCCACATCCATGGAGACGATTGGGATGGTTTTGGTTCAAGAGGATGAGGAGCTCCAAGAGCATGTCATATACTATATGAGCTAGAACCTTATATGATTACATCATGTGTCTAATATTTACCTCATATTGGATAACACTTTATACCGTTGTGGGGTAGATTCCATTTTATGTCATTGTTTGACTCATGATGAGGCTAAGGTAGTGCTGAATGATTGCCATAGAGGGGCGTGTGGTGGTCATTTATCTGGGCTTTCGACAGCCCAAAAAATCTTAAGAGCGGGTTATTTCTGGCCGTCAATCTTTAAATATTGTGTTGATGCGGTCAAGAGGTGCCACCCTTGCTAGGTGTTTGCATGTAATATGTGCTCAAAACCTGCCCCGTTACATCCCATCATCACCGTCAGTCCCTTCACTAAGTGGGGGCTTGATTTTATGGACTGCAACCCAGCTTTAGCTGGGGGGCATCATCATATCATAGTGGTTGTTGATTACTTCACAAAATGGGTTGAGGCTATGCCTATAGTTAAATTCAATAGTGAGATAGCCGTGCACTTCGTATTCAACCAGATTATCACTCGGTTTGGGATTCTGAAACAGCTTGCCACTGAGCATGGCTTGCACTTTCAGAATCGTATGATGGAAGAGTTGGCATCAAAGCTAGGGTACAAGCAAGAGCATTCCTCCTCTTACTACCCTTAAGCGAATGGACAGGTAGAAGCAGTGAATAAATCACTCAAATCCATTCTCCAACAAACCATCGCATAGAGCAAGAATAATTGGCACATCATGTTATATCCTGCACTGTGGGCGTATAGAACCATTGTTAAGACTGCCATAGGTTTTTCTCCATATCAACATGTACATGGAGTGGAGTCGATATTGCTAGTTGAATGCAAGATTCCTTCTTTGAAGCTAGCCATGGAACTATTAGCAGACACTTCACCATTGGAGGAGCGTTTGGTCCACCTTGAGAAACTTGATGAGCAACGTCGAGATGCCCTGGTGGCTCTAAAAGTAAATAAACGTCACGTAAAGGTCCAGTATGATAATTCTGTCCATCTGAGGAGGTTTAGTGAGGGAGACTTGGTCCTTTTGTGGGATCAACTAAAAGAACCCTTGGGGACAGGAAATTTTAACCCCATGTGGCATGGTCCTTATGTCGTCAAACGTGTGTTAGAGAAGGGTGCTTATGAGTTAGTGGATTATGACGAAATGGACTTGGCAGAGCCTAGGAATGGGCTCTATCTCAAGAAATACTATGCATGATTTTTAGCCAAGGCTGTATATTGTATATTATTGTACAGTTTGCATAGTTAGGTATTTTTCTTATAGTGATCAGGTTTGTGATTAGTTTCTGTTTCCTTTGGCATATGTCAAGGGAATCTTCCACCTACATAGGATTCACGAATGGTGCAAGTTGTCACACTCAAAACTCAGCCTCTGCTTCTTGGATGATTTATACTCCTATGGGTCAGGTATTGTCTTCAGGAGGCATATGTCTATGGCCATCTTCAAAAAATGTTGTTGAATATAGTGTCTTTATTGAGCTTCTACAGGATGTCGTTTCACATGGCATTCTCTCTCTTGAGGTACGTCTTGATTCAGAGTTAGTAGTGTCACAGCTTAATGGTTTGTACCATGTTAGAGATCTGATGTTATTAAGAAGGTTCTTACGTCTGAGATTATTAGAACGGCAATTTGACAATATAACATACATACATATTCCAAGAATTAATAATCAAGTTGCTGACTCATATGCTAACTACATGTTAGATTGGAATTTGTTTCATACACAATAAATTCATCACAAACACAATTTTTACACATGTAAATAAATAAACCGATCATCATAAAAAAAATTATAAGCATCCAAAATGTGGTAATACATAGTGTTATGATACAAAAATGGGGCTCTCAAGCCACCAAAATATAATACAAGGTAATACAAAATGTGTCACTCCTAGGTCTCTAAGCCTGTGGAGGAGGAGGGGGGTTGTGATCATGGAAGGTCACTACGGCTCTAGCTATCCATTAGAATAATCGTACCCATGCTCGTGGCACTCCCACCACCTGGCGCTGCATAGCCTCAGGCAAGTCCTAGACTTGCGCCATGGGAACTCTGTGTGTCAGCCTAACAAAGTTGGTATGAATGCTCTGGAGTGTCCGCTTAGAATCCACACCTGTAATATCATCTGCTCTTTCCCTCTGTCTATGACGAGGGAAGCCTTCAGGCCGTCATGGTCCCATATCTGCATGCAAATAGTAGATGTCACTATGTATTGTCACCCAAAAAATATATGTCTTTTGATTCCATATAATTAGAAAACACAAAAAAAAATTAAATAACTCAAAAATTTAAAGAGAGGGTTGAGGTTAGTTACCTATGTCACCATATGCCGATCCTGGTGGTAGCGGCATGTTCAGGTCCCCCCGAAAATATATCCCTGCATAGGAGTAGTCATCGATGGCAACTATCTGTCATCGCCATCATGAAAAGAAATCAGCTAGATAGGGTTTGGCCACCCTACCTCCCCCCAGTCTGCGCATCGTATTCGCCCAATGTCGTTGGGCCTGATCTTGAACCCCGTGAAGAGGAATGCCAACTCTGGGGCTCAATCCTTGAACACGCTTGAAGAAAAACATGCTAAGTATGCTGTTGAACCCCAACTTCTGCACTCTACCCATCTTACACTCAGTGAGATGATGTTTCATGTTGCTCAGTAGTGTAGTGCTCCAGTCATAGACCATGGGTCTCATGCACTCCACTGCATAGAACATCAGAGGCTGTGAGGCCTGGTGGAGTGAATCCAAGCTTGCTATCCTACCCAATGTTAGTAATATGGCCTTTAGGCCCAGCACCTGTATAGAGCTGGTTGGGATCTGACTCCCCACCTTCTTCATGTCTAGATAGCAGTACACCGCAATGTACTCATCGATAGTCAGGCCACTTTTGGGCCCACTGTGAGAACGAAGGTTCACTACTTCCCCCCGTCGAAAAGTCCAGTAATAAAGTATATGTCCTCCACCTCTATGGTGAGGTACATCCCATCTATCTAGAAGGACTCAGAGTTTGGATCCCAGTAATCCACCAGCATTTGCAATAGTCTTGGTTTGGCCCTCAAGCCACCAAGACACCAAAACTTATAGAGTCCACATGCAGGTATCACTTGTTGAGCCATTAGATCGGCCCTTACTACCTCCTCTACATCACCATGTTCACGCTCTCTCCATTCTAGGACCATCCTGCACAAAAAATTGCAAGTTTTCCCATTAGATTACTCAAAAAACCTCATGGGAGGTCGCATATGCTACTATTTTCCAAACAGCAGTGTATGTATGCAACTGTGAGGGCATTTTCGGCGTATATCCATCCCTATACGTGGAAAACCCCTCGATTTCCGTGTGGGCCGCAACACCCTTTTTAGATTGGCCTAGAAACCTCAAATGACCATGGAATTTGATAAAAATTGCATTGAAATGGAAGAGAAGAGCATGGGTAAGTACCTGGAAGAAATGGTAGTGGATTCCACCTGCTGGATCTCCTGGAATTCACTGTTGAAAATCTAAGCTCAATTGGGTAAAAATTTCAAATGTTTTATAATGTTTTGAAATTTTTACTATTTCTGTTATAGCTGATTTTACCACTCCAGGTGAATCACACTTGTATGGCCTTTCCCATGTCCCTCTGCAGACTCCTTAGACCCCCTTGGACCATTTTTTGTCCTTTGATGTTCCCTTGACCATTCCTAAAAACATGTGTTAATTCATATACGCGACTTTTAAACCCCTAATCGCATATATACGCGGGTTTGATCACTAAAACCGCATACATCGGGATGTGTACAAATCCAAATCCTTTTGGAGTTTTCCTTGACATGAATTCAACTCACTTGACTCTTGGCCTTCCCTATGCCTTGAGATCGCTCGGGTTCGACCTTTCATTACCCCTTTGAAAAGCTATATAAGGAACTCTTTGGTACATTGAAGGCATATGAGAGAATTGAGAGCAAAGAAACTATAGTCCATTGTTGCGGAACTTGTACTTGAGTCTGCATCCCTTTGTCCCTTGGAGCACTTTTGTGTTCTTCCCAAGCTTGCCTTTTGCTTGTGAGCTTGCTATTGAGAGATCGAGGATTGAGGTGGTGGAGGCCCAAGTGGGGGATTCAGTTTCTCGAATTCGTAGACGTGCCGACAGAGGTTGTACCCATTGTAATCTTTGATTTTATATTAATAGAAATATCTTTTCCTGTCCAATAATATATGTTTGAATGAATATTTTATCCATGGGATGATTTGGAATGCTTATACATTGTTGATTATATATGATATAATAGATCTAACACTAATATATATAGTGTGCTTGTATTGTTTACTTGTTGTTGAGGATGTGATTAATCAATTCAAGCTGAAGTTGGAAAGCTCAACGGGGATGTACTTCAACCGTCCGAAATAAGGTACGAGGTCTGATCCTTTAGTGTTAGATATTTAATTTCTATTCCATATTGGAAAGGATTGATTTCTAGAGTCAAGTTGTCTATTGTGGTACCCCAAGCCATAGGAATTTCTCTCCGTAACAACATCCTTAGCCACTGGGCCATGACATCCCTTCGAAAATTTTGGTAAACACCTGTCATGGAAAACATTCTCCGCGTTTTCAGCCACTAGATCATAAAACCCATGATTTTTTTTCCACTTCTTCTGGAATTCACTTGCCCCCATCTTGTTTCTTGAAATGAAGCTTCCACTGCATACTACCAAGTTGTTCTTCCAAAGGATCATGCAAAGGATGTTCCTGACATCATGAGACTAATGTATCAGTCTCTTTACTCCAAACTCCAACATCCAAACCTTGGTCTTCCTTATGCATTACACAGGGAATATATTCAATGAATTTTGGTGAGATGCGCTTCTCTTAACATAGATATTCTGTACTGGAAGAGAAGGAAGAGATATCCCATTATGGGCTTTCGTCTCCCGAGTAGTCATCCTCATATGTATCATACAAGGGAGGCCTGATGACTTCCTCATAAACCTCATGGTTAGGGCTTGTAGTAGGGGGGATACTTCCCTTAGAAAATAGATTATAGTACCCCTCCTATGTCGCCCTGGGCTGGTATTTTGTGCACTCAAGAAAGGGAATTATAGGACACATTGCAGATTCTACTTGTTCACCCCCTTCAGCCTCCATCCTCAAAATTGTCATGACATCATTCCTCACCTCTGTTTTATGTGCTTGGTTAGAGACCTTTAATATTTCAAATGAGGTGAAGCATAATGGCAGACATTTACCTTCCCCAGACTGAATGTATTATTCATGGGAAGTAGGATTCGAAGGCGGAGGATACTTTAGTTGTTTTTCCTCCCCATCTTCCTCTAGTAGAAAAATCCTTGTATATTCCTACAGATTTTCAGAGGAAATTTGATCTTTTCAACACACAAAGGCTCTCTAGATTCCCGATTGTTTGTGGAAGAGAGGCTCTAGTCCATCATGAATCTCTCCATCCACCTCACAATGGACTCTATCCTATCATTTATCTTGGACTCTGGCGTGTTAGAGGGAAGGAGATGGTTGAGGTCTTCATTCTTTATTCTTTCTTTTTCTTCTTTCTCCTTCTCCTTAGCAGCAGTCAGGTTTATTTCCTCCTCTATGGCATCATTTATCATGTCTACTAGAGACACAGACCTTCTTTCGCTCAACCATAAGGAAAATTCTCTATCAAAGGCTTCAACATACTGGAGTCGGGAAGCACCAGGAGGAGGCTTGAATTCAGATGGGATACTGTTATATATTTTCATGAATCTATCAGAGAATTCTTGGATAGACTCACTCTTTTTCATCCTAATGGAATAGAACTGTGACAAGCACCTCTTGGGGTCTTTCTTTTTTGCCCATTTTTCTTTGAAAGAATCTTCAAAATCATGATAGTTCAGGATGGAGTCATCTGGAAGGCTAGTGAACCATCTTCTTTCCTCTCCAATAAGACTTTGAGAAAATAGTCTGAGCTTAATCTCATCATGGTCTAGTTCTTCTAGTTCGGTCCAGTATACGAACCATCCCAAATGCTCCTCAATCGGGTACCCCTTCTTACTAGTAAATTGTGTAAGCCCTTGGTTGTACCCCCAAGGAAGGTCATGGAGGACTGTACGAAGAGTATGGGGGAAAACCGTTTAGCTTTTGTTGGGGCTTTAATAGGGCTTTCAAGAGGGGCTATAGAAATAACTGGTGAAGGCTCTTAAGGTTTTGAAGTGGAGAAGGGAAAGGCCATAGCGGCAGGTGGTATTTTTACCATGGAGTCTGATGAGGCCCATTTAGAGGAGGGAAGAGGGTTTTCTAGATCATACAAGGGTTGGAGATCCCTATCTGGGGGCTCTGAAAAGGGTGCAGGTTCGGCAGTATCATCACGAGTCTCATAAGGATGATCATTTTCTATGTGGGGCTCAGATGAAGGGGTCTGGTCTGAATCATATGTACAGGGTGAAGGGGATTACTTGGTCCATAAAGAAGGATATACATGGATGTACCTAGGGTCTTATCCTGAGCGCGATAGATATAGGAAAAATATTTTGGCCAGCCTAGGGAAATATATGAAAATATGCACCAATAAGGATAGGATATCTTGGAGAAAAATAGCAAAGTACCTCATTTTCTTCCATGCCCTTCTAGGTTTCGCTATGTTAGGCTCATTGTCCCTAGTGGAGTCACCATCAAAATTTTGAATATTTTTGCAGCTTCTGGGTGGTCGGTGTTCCCAATGAATTCGTCTTCAGAGGCTTTGAGTGGAGTCGCCAAAGCATATACAACCAATATGTGTCTAGGACCAGCTGCTCAACCAGGTTGTAGAACTAAGCAATGTCATTTTTCCCAGGGATGATTTTCGATTTCATTCCCTAGCAATGACGCCAAGATGTTAGCACCCTGTAATTTTCCTATGGTTGTGGTAGGAAGTCACAGGGGTAACAATTTCAAACCAACTTTAGACTCCATTCTAGCTAATGCAGTCAGAGAGGGCTCTCTCTTTTCACGATAGAAGTCACATATACATTTGGCTTTAAACCAGCATGCAGAAGGCTAGATTTTCATGGGTAACAAAGTGATTTGAAAAATAAAATATTGAAAGACAAAGAAATAATAAAACCATTAGGCGATGGAGTCACAGTCTGAAACGTTTAAGGACATTACAGCAGATAATGAACAATGATTTTTCTCTCATGTATTATGAGGAAAATAAGTGTACCATTCAATGAAATATCATTAAGAGATGGTAGTAGAAAAGAGAAAATCCCAGCACGATAAGGGGCACCTATCGATGGATGAATCCCTTGCAACACCTTTTGCAAAATAAGAAAATGAGGGAAACAACTAAAACATAGCACATATCAATGGATGAATTATATCACAGCTATTACAATCAGATTACAAATACGATTTCTGATGCAGGTGTGATTAATAGAGAGCGAATTCCTTTCACACTAATCTAGAAATTTATTGGCATAAATAACACATATGAAAAATGAAATAAACATGGAACACACACTAAATACAAAAACCATGATGAATCTTATAACCATAGAGAAATATATTCATTACTACTCCCAAAAATGTTTGCAGATCTACAAAATCGGCGCTAGGGCCTCAGAAATGAAAGTCAATCCAACCCTTTTCCTCCGCTGAGGAGGTTCTATTTATAATATCAATTACCCCTGGGATATGTCCCAAAACAAGGTATCAAATTCGGTTACAAAATGGGATTAACCCAGAACAATCAAGTTGAATCCTAACAAACTACCTAAGTTGGCAGAATCACCATGATTTACTATGAATAAAGACAACAAGATATATCGGAAATGCCAGATCGAAATGATGTTGTGGCGTTTGAATGCAGGCTCACTTGTTTTGACAATGACGTTTCAGCATGAAGGATTTTATCCTCCTTGTGCGTTCCCTCTCTTTGCAGTAATGGATGAATCGAGCTCCATAGCCTCTTCTGCTTCTGACTTTTATGTTCATTTTGTGTTCAGCCCCCGCTCGGTGTTTCTACCTCTTGGAAATACTTCGCTTGTGGAAGCCCGAGAGGACCGCCCCATTTTTTATGGTGACAAGTACTTGATGGACCTTTCATAGTTGTGCTTCTCTCCTCTCGGGAACAAGGTCCTTCTACATGTCATAATGGTGCAACACCCCTTGGATTCATCATCACCCCAAATAAAGTTGGCAAGTGGAATTCACAAAGATGATGACGAAGGCCCTTGATTCACCCTTCTCCCATACGAGCATTCACTCTGAATGGTTTCCTTTAACAATGGTTGCTACGTATTGTGATCATGGAAACAAATACCATGTTCAGAGGCTTCGGGGAGATACCAATCTGGCTAAAGACCCTAGGCATTGCTTCTATGGGAGTGTTGCACTTTATTTGGACATCATTGTCCTCACCAACCTCATAAGGTTGTTCTAATGTGATGAACATACCTCCCTCAACCTTACTGGCACTAGAAAACCTTTCTAATGTAATGAACATCTCTAGCCTGATGGTTGGAAAGACTGCAACATGAAGGTCTGGGAACGATTGAAGTCCCTCACAGTGCCCAACGATCAATAGGGCTTACCGAACAATAGGTTCCTTGAGTAGACCAATCATTGTAGGCCCCATAACCGGGCCCTCGGGATTCCAATGAGAATAGCGAATTGTCGTCCTTGTCCTCCATCAGTATTTTGCTCAATTCATCTCTCTGGTAAAGACTGGATGGTGGCATTATATCAAGCTGGATGAAGGAGCTCAGTAAGGGTCTGTCAACTCTTTTCACGGGACATCATTGAGTGACATGATGACAACACGAACAGTCACATGGGCCTATAGGGATCACTCAAAGTGGGCTCCTATAATGTAAGGATCGACACGGGTGGCACCAATGGCACCGGTGGCACCAATAGAACTGGTGGCACCAATGGAGTGTTAAATACCAAGAGGACCATAAATGACCAAGTCCTAGAAAAAATACTATATAATAGTATGTCCATTTAGCAAGAAGGAGGCTATCAGTCGATGAGGAACTATCTGTCAATGAAAGAGATCATGAATTAAGTGGATTTTGCTCTTGTGATTTAGTGGACAAGATCGAGGGTTCGGGAGAAAGTGAGAATTGGCTACTCTATGAGTTGGTCAGGAGAAACGCCTATTTAATTTATGTTTTCCTGACAGTGGTGGCAGGCTCCCTATCCTACTTCTGATATGTCTAAAACTAGTTATAGTAGGATTTCTAGTTAACTATGAATCATGATTATTTCTTTTAATAGTAATACTATTATGCATCTGTTTAGAATATTGATCTTATTATGCACATTAGGGGAATTTTGAGATAAAAAGTGGGCCTCAAAACAATAAATGTACTATCAAAATCCACTTTAAAAAAACCAATCACATTTTAGATGATGACAAGATCTATAATAGTTGAGGTGACATTTGTTGAGTTAAGGATGCTTATTTGTCAAATTGTAAATGGTGAGTGAAAACCCATAGTTAACTATATCAATGTTGTAAGTAAAGTACTCATTATGAAAATAATACTCATAGATTATTTGTGAATATAATATAAATGTATTAAAGTACTCTTAAAGTATTTAGAAAGAAAAGTACTCTTTATATTTCAATATAAAATAATATACAAATACCAAAAAACTAAATGTTTTATTCAAATGTAATTACTTTTTTTTTAGTTCAATATAAAATAAATTACAAATACCAAAAAGTAAATTGTCTATTCAAAACTAAAATTATGTCATTACTTTTTCAATATTTAAAATATATATGTCAAATATTTATTTAAAATCAAAATCACTTAACATCTTATAATAAAAACAATTTGATCTTATAATAAAAACAATTTGATGATTAATAGTATTTTGTTTTTTAAATACTTACTATATATAATAATATATTATAATTATTATTGAAATATAAAAAATATATTTATTTATTTTATAAAAATAAAATATTATTTATAATAAACATTCAATTTACAAAACCAAATACATATATAAAACCTTAATGTACCAATTTGAATAAACTATTGGATCATAATAAGATATTATATTATTAAAAATTTTATTACATATAATCGCATTTGCTTAATATTAACTTAACTTTTAACTTTTTCGTAGTAGAAATTTATGTACTATTCCTTCATCCCAATATTAACATTTTTTTTTAATTTATTAATGATATTATTAATTATTACATTAAAAACTATAAGTGATATACATAATATATATCATAAGAAACTATTAAAAATGAGTTTACATGTGTTTTTTAAGATGTATTAAAAGGATAAAAAATAAATTTAATTTTTTTTTAATTTATAGTTTTATATTTATATTTTAAAAATTTATTTTATTTTTAATATATATATATATATATATATATATATATA
>LPNX011072422.1:102552-139490 GCA_001517045.1 Pseudotsuga menziesii
TTATAATATTTTATTATATCTCTTATGAGGCCCATTATAGACCTCAAAATTTCCCTAATGTCTGTTCAAAATTTTTCCTACTATGTATATGATCTAAATATGCTTCCGTATTTGTTATAATCATGTCAGTAAACTAATTTTATTTAGTACTTGTAAGGTTCTTAACGAATCTATGTTCGAGCTTCCATACCCGAATCGAAGAATTTGTGCAATTTGTATTGTTAAAACAACTAGTAAATTGAATGAAAGTTATAGTAGATCTAGTTAAATGTTCTGTATTAGTTTGCTTATGTTTACAATACAATATTTGAAATAAATTAATTAAAAACAAGAATCATACTAGGTCCCATTAAAATTTCAATTAAATTACAGTGCGGCGGATAGAAGGAGCCTTATCTAGTTATTATAACAAACTCATAGAGAAATTGTCAAATCAAAATAAATAAAAAACAATAGAGTATCATTTTGCTTAACCTATCAATCAAAGGACCATAAACTATTTTATTTAGGATTTTTTCTTAGCAAGTTAAGATCTAAGAGGCTTCCATAAATCCTAGCTAAAACATATTAGTATTATCTCATCATAAAACCCCTATTTAGATAGAGATTACCAGGATTGATATCAACGGACTACTTTTAATCAGAGAAAAAAACAAAGTTTTGTATCTATTAACTAACAATTACATAACTTTAGTCAAGTAGGAAAAAGATTATAACTAAATCGTTTATATCCTTTTCAACCATCGTGATTTGCTTACCAATCCAGATCATATAATGCCTAGCCTTATATTATGAGTAATTAACCAGAGGTTCAGGTTTTTTTTTAAAACAATTTACAGAATTCAAATCAAGATCGCAAATATTTTACAACCAACAAAACCTTTGAAATACCCAATACGTGGAATTAATACCATCGTTATATGGAAAACATTGTATAACATAAATCATGATAGGTATTATAATAAACAACCAAAATACAAATGACAAATTGTGATGGGAATTTTCATTAACATCAAGAAACACACAAATAAGAAACTAGTACATACCCTAGTGGGTCGTGTTATGTTTATTATTAAATATCAAATGAGATTCGAAACTAGGTTGTTGTAAGACCACCATAGATGGAATCCACCTTTCTTTTAAGAACCCCAATATATAAATAATTAGGTTTTACAGTAACACTAAACCAAAGTGGTGATAATCCCATCGAATATGGCACCCGCAACATTGGTAATCCAATAAACTTATACACGGCAATGGAATAGAGAGACTGTGAATCCCTATTCATGTCTAATAAAAGAAAAACCCATATGGGTTTAATAACACTATAGTATAAAACTTATCTTTAGTATGGTGAATTTCCTTGCTCCTACACGTCCACGAGCCAAATCATCTTATGGTTAAAGCAAACCAATGTTGCAGATGAGTAGAAACCAAAACAGAGTCACCTACATAACCAAGAAGCGAAGAAATGTCAGATAAGAGAATAATGTTTAAATAATTGATAAACAGAGTAGAGGGTGGTATCACTCACCTTAGTGTTTAAAGAAGCAGGCTCAGGAGGAGGTGACCTTATCGCCATCCTCATCAATGTCCCCAAACCTGCAAGCATCCACCTTACGGTTAGAACCATAATGTATTTTTATTTGAAAAATTGAAATTATAAATGACTGACTTGAAACTTCACCTTATATGAGTGTGGAGGGGGCCAAGGGTTGGCTCCTCCTAGACGCCCTTGTCCCTCCTCTTCCTGCAAATAAAAACAACAATAAAAATTATTCATTACTACCCTAAAGTTAAAAAAAGGTTTATCATTTTTTATTTGCAGAGCTAAGATTTTACTTACTAGGTTAAGGAAGTTGAAAGACCATGGAACATGGTTTGGTGTTGTTACACAACAACCATCTAGGCCTTTAAATGGGCAAGAAACCTCTAACACACCTCGAAAGAAACCATTAAAATACCAGTAAAAAATAAGTAAGGCTTTTAATAGGTTTAACTACTCAAGTATAGTCATGGGAAAAACACATTCTTCCCCAAGCTTACAGACCAAGTTTAATAGTAGAATAAACTATTCAGAAATGCAAAGAACAACCATAAAAACCTTAAAAAAAAACTTCCTTCATGGAGGATAAGTGGAGGGCCAAGATTGAATCTCTAGAGAGCTTTAAGGGCCTGGTTGCATTGTCAACTCGCAACCAGGATAAAACTTTATTGTTAAGGTCAACCAAGGTACATAACTTGTACCTGTTAGTATTATTAATCCTCCATTTTCCAATTTGGTCATTATGTCTAAATCATGAGTCATGTCTAAATTGGGAGTCATTTCAGTCTATTTTTAGTCACTAGCACCATTGGGTCCCCTTGGCCTAATTGGGGCACATGCACCAGTTACTAAAGTGTCTGGAACACTAATTGAGGCCAACTACCATTGATTTCACTTGCATGCATCAGTTTAGGAGCCTCCTAGACCAATCCCTACAAATTAGGAGCCACTGGAAGTGCCGATACCAACCTCCATCAGTTGAGTTCAATTGGTGACTAGTCAAGCTCAGTTAGGAGTCGGTTACATTCAATTCTAGTTCCCTACACTCAGTTCTATTCAGTTGGCACTAGGATTGCATGTATGCATGCAAGTGAGGTGCATTTACTCACCTACCTTAGTTATTTTGACAAGTCAACACTGAATTAGACACTTGAGTATTGATTTTGAACTCCGATGAACTCCGATAATGATTTATACAAGGTCAGTTAACCATTCAGTCAAGTAGAGTCCAATCAATTCGAATTTCCTCACATGGATTCAAATTGCTTGTGGTTATTTATCCATTGTACTTCATTGTAATTAATTATCTAATTACTTTTTATTAATGAAAGCATTCATAGTTGCAAGCCATTTTTGCACCGTTTCATTCTTCAATTGATGAGTAAATTGTGAGATCTATTTTGTGAGTTGTGTGTTGATCCATAGATCTACATGCTCAATTTAATATGGTATCAGAGTTTCGACAGGACAAGGCACCTCTCCCACTATAGATTCATACTTGGATCAAAAAAAAATTGAAAAAAAATGCTCCTTCCAGTATTGCACCAGAAGCGAAGAATTTACCTCTTAATACCCCAAGCAAAGGAACTGTTGATCAAGTTTGCTTGATCAACTAAGATGGGTGTGAAATAAATTCCAAAAATGGAGACTATTAACCTTTTTTTGTCTGTTTGATTGTGTGATTTACAGGTTTATCTATCTCCTTCACTACATTTGCTACAAGTAGCTCAGTCTCCTTCACTGCATTCACTAGAATAGCTCAGTCCTCTTCTTTGCATTCTAAATGGATCCTCCAATGGACCTTCTCACTCCTTTAAACTACCACCGATGGAAGGAGAACATGGAGATGCAAATATGCTCCAAAGGACTCTTCAGACCCACAATGGAGACAAAGAAAGAGCCGATTCATTATGTTTACAAAGAAAAGTACTGGAATAGGCTTAAAGAAGCCTACAGATGCTTGTCCCTCTCAATCTATTGAGACCTTCTCTTCTACATGAATGGATTGAGGGCTCCCAAGAAGGTTTTGGATAAGCTTGCTTCCTTACTTGAAAAGCAAGATGATATGAGGATCTATCAGCTGTAGAATGAGCTGATCTCTCTCCATCTATCCAATTTTGAAACACTAAATGACTTCTTCACAAAATTCAAGCATCTAGTGTTCCAATTGAAGTTGTGCAAGGTTGAGAAGGAGGATGATCAACTCATCCTTTCCATTATCTCCAAACTTGGTGCTGACTCTTCAGTATTTGTATCAACATTTCATTCTGTGAAGCTCTCTACTCCAAATTGGAAGATGCCTACTCTTAAGTATTTCATTGAATCTCTCACTCGGGAGCATGAAAAGTTGATCCAAATGGGGATCATTCGATCTTCCAAAGATCAAGAAATTGTTGCAGGAGGACCAAAGGTAGTGAATGATAAAGGGAAGAAAAAGTATGAGTCTCCTATAGAGAAAGAGTGGTCAAATGAGCCTTCAGGTTTGAAGAGAAGCAAGAATAATGGCAAAGGAAAGACACTCTATTCTTACTGTGGAAGGGGCTTTCATCCCAAAAGCACCTGTATGAGAAGAACAATTGATGAGATGTCTCTTCTTCTGAAGAAACATAACATTACTGTACCTTCTATGCAAGGAAGGATGACCATAGAGAAGAAACTGCATAACACAAAGACACATGACATGCATTGAAGGATAGTTTCTCAATAGCACATGCCTTCCTCATTGATTCTGGAGCTTCCAATCATATGGTTGCATCGAGAGAATCATTCTCTTCCTTCCAGTATTTTGATGGTTCTAGTATTCAGATGGGAAATAATAGTAAATTTCAATCCAAAGGGAAGGGCTCTATCAAGATTGAACATGGAAAGTTCAAAGATGTTCTTTATTGTTGTAGTTGATTTTACCACACCTGGTGAATCACACTTATATGGCCTTTCCCTGTCCCTCTGTAGACTCTTTGGACCCCATGGACCTCTTTTATACCTTTGATGTTTCCAAGATCATCCCTAAAAACATGCTTAAATTCCTATTAGTAACTTTTAAACCCTTTCTCGCGTATATATGTGGGTTTGACCCATAAAACCGCGTACATTAGGATGTGTGCAAAAGGCCAAATTCTTTGGGAGTTTTCCTTGACATGGATCCTACCCACTTGTCTCCTGGCCTTCCATACACCTTGAGATCACTCGGATTCAACCCTTCATTGCCCCATTGAAGAGCTATATAAGGAACCCTTTGGATACATTGAAAATATATGTGAGAATTGAGAGCAAAGAAACTATAGTCCATTGTTGCTGGAACTTATGCTTGAGTCTGCATCCCTTTGTTCTTTGGAGCACTTTGGTATTCTTCCCAAGCTTGCCTTTTGCTTCCGACCTTGCTATCGAGAGATGGAGGATTAAGGTGGTGGAGGCCCAAGTGCGGGATTTAGTTTCTTCGATTCGCAAACATGCCGACAGAGGTTGTATTCATTGTAATCTCTAATTTTATATGAATAGAAATATCTTTTCCTTTCTAATCATGTATGTTTGAATGAATATTTTATCCATGGATGATTTCAAATGCTTATACGTTGTTGATTATATATGCTAGAGTATATCTAACACCAATATATATAGCATGCTTGTCTTGTTTACTGATTGTTGAGGAAGTAATTTATCAATTCAAGCTGGAGTTGGAAAGCTCAATGGGGATCCACTTCAACCGTCTAGAATAAGGTACGAGTTTTGATCCTTTAGTGTTAGATATTTGATTTCTCTTGCATATTGGAAGGGATTGATTTCTAGAGTCAAGCTGTCTGTTGTGGCACCCAAAGCCATAGGAATTTCTCTCCATAACAGAATTAGCGACTCCACTAGAGACATTCCTTGTTTTTCTTTGGGGTTTGGGGGAACAATGTGCTTGATGTTATTGACTTGCTCTTTGTTTCTCCTTGTTTCTGTGTTGCATTTTATAGTATGTTCATCCATTGACACTCCCCTTTATTGGTTTAACCCTTGGCCTGCTTTTTACCATTGTCTTCCCTGTATACATAGGTTTTTGGCCAAAAGTCACGTACATACGCGAATTTTTGGCCAAAAGTTGTGTATACACACAAGTTTTTGGCCAAAATCCTCATATACATGCAGTTGTTTGGCCAAAATTCATGTATATACGTAGTTGTTATTTAAATAGTCGTGTACATCCTCCCTTTTGGTGAGTTTGATGTTGTGGGAATTTCTTGGGTGGGTTGTGAGTGTGTTTGGGTCTTCCTTGGGTCTGATGTTGTCTGTTGGATGCTTCTTTTGTGACCAGAGACTACCTTTTCACTGATTTTTCTTCAAAAGTAGTTTTAGTCATTTATCCTTTTTGTTTTTCCATTAGTGCATTACTCTTTTTTTGTCTCAGTGTCTTGCTGGGCTTGTGTTTTATACTTGCTGCAGAGACTGAGAGTTTTAGATGACTTTTATTGCATTTTTCATTCTTTTATATTGAAAAATACAAAGTAGTTGCACTCTTAGTTTCATCCAAGATATGGATTTGAGGAGGTACTTGCATTGGATTGCTTGGATGAGAGTTTTATTTAGGCTTTCATATAGGAAGGATTGCATTGGCATTCGGAAAGGAATATATATTTATGCATCTCATGTAGTGGCATACCCTATTTTTCATTTGACAAAGATTGCACTTAGCATTGTTTGTTATGGTGTGCACTTTTACTTCACTGCTAAGGCATAACTTCATTAGTTGCACGACCATTTCCCTTTGAGTAATCACAGCCAAATAAAATCAATGCTTAATTAAAATGGATTACACTATTTTCTTTGATAGGGTACACCAACAAGATTAGGTTTTAGGGTCTTGGAATAGTTCATTGAGAGTAAATTTTCCAAGACCACTAAAAAACAACATGTATGTGTCTGTCCAGGTGAGAGTGTGAAATTCCTTGGTATAATTAGTATTTCTCAGGATCCTCCTCTTACAAGGGAGTTAAGCTCGAGGCAATGTGAGTGGTTATTGATTGGGATGACCCCTAGTCATAACTGAGTAGCACCGGAGATATTTCTAGGATTGTATTCACATCTGGGGGCTCTTTCAAGAGTTTCGGTCTTTGCTACCCTACCCATATGGTCGATCCCACCTGCGACAGTCCGTCTGAGCATTGATTATATTGAGGTGACCTTAGTTTCCTTACCTAGGTTATCGAGGGGGTACTTTGTATAGGTTATTCTACAGGTGTCCCGTTCAGGTAGAGGTCAGACAACACAATTGCTTTATGCGTTGAAGCTGAGGGCCACTAGAATTGGTTACATACCTCCGCTTGTAGTGTATGAGAGTTTCGAGCCTCTCCTAGGTGAGACATACCTGCTGCATTTGGGAGCTCACATATCCTCCCCTTGGTTTGCTTTTATTTTGGCTGTATATTTTCTTAGGACTGTGCTCTTTGTGCGCTAGTTGGCCTTTGGGATCGTGGTTACTTGAGTATATTTATGCTCTCTTGAGTTTGGGTGCTTTTATTTTCGTCACGCCTGGTATCCTATCATCCATCCTTGGTCCAACTGCGGACCCTGGTGCTAGACTTGGGGGAATCATAGCCCCTTACATTGCTCAGAGATTTGGGAGTGGTCACATTCTGCCCTCTACTCCATTTGTGGAGGATGTTGACTCCCTCCTCTCAGTATTTACACTGGTGATCACCCTCAAGGGGTGGTTGTGGATGCGTGAACGTTGGATCTACACCTTACTTTCCTTTTTATGTCCCATCATTCACCGCATTTTTTCCTTTGGGTGCGGTTGTCATGATCATTCCTCCCTATATCCTATAGTTTGGATTATTTATTAACTATTTTGGGTTGTTTTGGACTAATGTGATTGTCATGTAGGGTCGAGTTTTTGTACACTCTCTCTGAGGTTTCAACCCATTCATTCCTATCACAAGTATTATGTCTGAACTGGAATATAGTTTAGGATATCACATCCACTTGCACTTATGCATTGCCTTATGACCATTCCATCTTAACCTTAGGTACGAACCCATTCCATGGTATCACAAAACCTTCATGCTATTGTTAGAAGTGGTACTATATGAATGGTAGAGCTTTCCTATACATGGGTTTCCTAGTTAGCTCCATTTTTCATTTGGTACCCATGCTATGAGTCCTCTCTTAGGTCCAGGAGTCCCCTTTACTCCCACCATGTCCTTGAGCAAGAGCTTCATACTCCTCTTGAACTTTATCGTGGCCATTTTCCTCGGGACTCCCTTGTATATGTCAAGTTGTAATTGCATTATCATGAGTTTTTCCTACCTTATTGAGCCTTATGTCGGCTTCCCTGACTTTGATTATCAGCCATATAGCCTGAGCTTGTCTCATGTCTAGCCACACAAAGCCATTATATATATCCTTTGCAGTTGATTCCCTATCTTTACCAGGAGGGAATTTTCCCCTGAGTGTCGTTATCCTACACATGTGTCCTTACATTGAGCATAGGTATGTTCAGCTGCTTGGAACTAGTTTGTTTTCCCCTTGACACTCATATCCTTCTAGTTTGTAACTATAAAGCGATTTTATTCTTTTTCAAGCTTTTCAAAATATTTGAAAAAGTCAAAAAAAAAAAACCAAAAAGCCGGACAAGGAAATATGTTATCTTTGGCAGCTGTCAAGTCGTGTCACCTTCTAATAGAGCACTGTATATCACATCTGTTGGTTGGGTTTGTAGTTTGACTTTAGGAGCTATGCTCATTTATCTGAGTTTATCTCCACCGATTGGTTAAGCTTCCAGTCCCTATGGAGCCTCTGTCGATTCATCCTATGTTGCAGAGATGTCCCAGTTTTGTATATCGAGTCTATGCTGCCTAGATTCAATCACCATTTGCCGTTATGCTCTTGTTCAAAGGAAGTTGAAACTTGAGTCGGCCATTCCTCAGTTATCTTGACTTTGCATGTCGGCCCATTCCTGATATAGTTACTGGTTCGTGCACCTTATGATGGAGTCCTTCCACATTATACAGCTTTGTTGAGTACCTCGTGCTGGATGATGGGGGATGCCTTAATGCCCTCCTTCCAGTGGATTGCATCCCATCGAATTTAGATCATTTATTCTAGGATTGGAATCTAGATTCATTTTTTTCTGCCTTGAGACTTGCAGTCATCAGTGGCAGGTTCTCTCGCCATCGACAATTATTTGGGAATACATCAATGTCCCCTGATCGATGGATTCTCTCAAGTGTTTGACCTCAACAAATTTATTCACAATTGTTAGTTTTCACTCTAGTACCTTGATTCCCATTATCATTATCGGTGGGTGATCTCACGTCTGTTAACGGTATACACCAATGACCGGTAATAAAACAATGGACTACTGTGTTCGACCTCGACACCTCTATTCACATAGTAGGACATGTACTAGTAGCAGTTTGTGTAGAAGACCTTCCAGATTGGTGGCATCTCTTATATGCTACCTCCTTGATCATTCCAGTGTTCATGAGATTTTAGATCTCATGACTTGATTCCAGTATATGTCAGACATGTCCAGCCATTATGGAGATCATGATCCCTTGTATATCTTCATCATGGAGATTCTGATCTATGTATATTGTACATGGCAATGACCACTTATGTCATATTTTGTATCATGCATGTTCGTGGCCATTGTACTCTTATGTATTCGGGACTGCTATATGTATTTGTAGTTATATGCAAAGTTGTATCATTGTACTATGCTGATTAGATGGCCATTCTTCCACTGGGTTCTCCATCACTCCACTTCTAGGATGGAATTATAATGTATTTTGGCCATCCTATGACCCCTCTGACCTCACACATTAGGGGGCATCTGTTGTAGCTTATTTTACCACACCTGGTGAATCACACTTATATGGCCTTTCCTTATCCCTCTGTAGAATCTTTGGACCCCATGGACCTCTTTTATACCAAGATCATCCCTAAAAACATGCTTAAATTCCTATTAGTAACTTTTAAACCATTTCTCGCGTATATACATGGGTTTGACCGGTAAAACCGCATACATTAGGATGTGTGCAAAAGGCCAAATTCTTTGGGAGTTTTCCTTGACATGGATCCGACTCACTTATCTACTGGCCTTCCATATGCCTTGATATCGCTTGGATTCGACCCTTCATTGCCCCTTTAAAGAGCTATATAAGGAACCCTTTGGATACATTGAAAATATACGTGAGAATTGAGATCAAAGAAACTATAGTCCATTGTTGTCGGAACTTATGCTTGAGTCTACATCATTTTCTTCCTTGGAGCACTTTGGTGTTTTTCCCAAGCTTTCCTTTTTCTTGTGAGCTTGCTATCGAGAGATGGAGGATTAAGGTGGTGGAGGCCCAAGTGGGGGATTCAGTTTCTCCGATTCGCAGACGTGCTGACAGAGGTTGTATTCATTGTAATCTCTAATTTTATATTAATAGAAATATCTTTTCCTGTCCAATAATGTATGTTTGAATGAATATTTTATCCATGGATGATTTCAAATGCTTATACGTTGTTGAATATATATTCTAGAGTATATCTAACACCAATATACATAGCATTCTTGTCTTGTTTACTGATTGTTGAGGAATTAATTTATCAATTCAAGCTAAAGTTTGAAAGCTCAACGGGGATCTACTTCAACTGTCCAGAATAAGGTACAATTTTTGATCCTTTAGTGTTAGATATTTGATTTCTCTTGCATATTGGAAGGGATTGATTTCTAGAGTCAAGCTGTCTGTTGTGGTACCCCAAGCCATAGGAATTTCTCTCTGTAACATTTATGTTCCCTCCCTAGCTGCAAACTTGTTATTTGTATACCAGATGACTCATACTGGCTCTCCAAAGATAGTCATATCTAGTCCTGAATCAGTGGAGATCATAGATATCTCTACTAGGAACATCATAGCAAAGGGTGTTGCAAATCATGCCTCCAAGGAATATGAGTTCTCAGACTTCATGCCATTTTCAGAACTAATGCACTCTCAATATCCACTTGCAAGGGAAGGTAAAAAAATTCCATCTACTTCTTTTGCAGTTTCCACTAGTATTGCTGATCCAATTGTATCAGTTTATGAGATTGAGATTCAGGGTGATTCAGATCCAGATCCAGTCCCTATTTTCAAACTCGGAGCTAGGAAGATGACTGGAAATCCATCTGACATTAAGAAGGGAAAGACCCTTGCGCTATTTCATGCAATCTTAACTCCTTCAGAGAGATGCAATATAGTTCCTATAAGATGCTACATGGCAAGGGATCAATATCACTCCATTCAGAAGAATAGATTGGATCATGCACCTCTTCATCCGACAAGAGGAAAAGGTTACATTCCTCCTTCCTTCCATCATCATTTTGGGAGAATATGGAGAATTATCTATGCTAGGCCCCAGGATACCTGTGCATAGAACATCATGCATGCTGCTCCACTACGTCATAGAGATTGCAGCAACACATTTTCAGGTTTTTCAAACTTGAATCCTGATTCTATTTGCTTAGTTAGAGGAGGGGCTTTTTGGGCCCACAAATTGTCCAATTTAGCATTCAGGGGGGGTGTTAGGATTATTAATCCTCCCTTGTTCAATTTGGTCATTATGTCTAAATCAAGAGTCATGTCTAAATTGGGAGTCCTTTCAACCTATTTTTAGTCACTAGCACCATTGGGTCCACTTGGCCTAATTGGGGAATATGCACCAGTTACGAATGTGTGGGGAACACTAATTGAGGCCAACTACCACTAATTCCACTTGCATGCATCACTTTAGGAGCCTCCTGGACCAATTCCTACAAACTAGGAGCCACTAGAAGTGTCAATACCAACCTCCATCAGTTGAGTTCAGTTGGTGACTAGTCAAGCTCAGTTAGGAGTCAGTTACATTCAGTTCTTGTTCCCCACACTCAGTTCTATTCAGTTAGCACTAGGATTGCATGGATGCATGTAGGTGAGGTGCATTTACTCACCTACCTTAGTTAGTTAGACTACTCAACACTGAATGAGACACTTGAGTTTGGATTTTGAACTAGGATAATGATTTAGACAAGGTCAGTTAACCATTCAGTCAAGTAGAGTCCAATCAATTCGAATTTCCTCACATGGATTCTAATTGCATGTGGATATTTATCCATTGTACTTTATTGTAATTAATTATCTAATTACTTTTGATTAATTAAATCATTCACAGTTGCAAGCTATTTTTACACTGTTTCATTCTTCAATTGCTGAGTAAATTGTGTGATCTATTTTGTGAGTTGTGTGTTGATCCATAGATCTATGTGCTCAATTTAATAGTACCTCCCAACATAACGCATGGCCCAATCACATAATATAAATTAACATGTCAATAATTATTTCCCTAGATCAATATTTGGATAGGGTATGATCATCGTATGTCCCAGTTTGTTAACATACAATTCAAGCTTTAAAACCTATACCTTGCGTAAGAACCATGGTCTACACATTGGATTAAAACATAACCTTTATTCATGCCAAATATTGGGACAAGGACTATGGTGTTAAACACCATAGTCCCTGTAGTAGTGTTAAATCCCTAGCTACGTGTAAAATCACCTACCTTTCGTCTATAGGACGTAAGGATAGAGTCTGTGGATGGAGAAGTACTTGCAGCAAATTGTTAGAGGAAAACAGAGAAGAACCTGCAACAAAAATGTTTGAAATCACAGCATATACATCTAAACAACCTACAAAATAAATAAACACAAGCAATGGGACCACATACCTTCCAGTTGGATTTGAAATGGGGCCACCATGCCCTGGCTCAAGAAGCTGCCTCTCCACAAGGTTGGATGGTGTGGAGCAGGGGTCAACACACAAGAGGCTTAGCTAATGGAGGAGATGAAGTGAAGGGAGTGAGTGGATTGAGAATGATGGTTTCTCAAGGCACTCATGCAGTCATAATAATGGTAGGAAGAAATTGACATGACTTGAGAGTGACCCCCACCCTCTTATTTATATCTTTTTTTCTTTTTTTAGGGTTTTCAGCCCTTGGGCAGGGTTTTAAGCCCTTTCTACCTCTTTCTTGGCTCCCTTTGGGGTTTTTAGGGCCTTTTAGGGTTTTTGGCCTCTTTTTGAGGGCTTTAGCCCCTTTGTGAGCTATTTTGGCTCTTTTGTGGGTTTTTAAGCCCATTTTTTTATATTTTTTTATCCTTTGAATGGAAAGAATATGTTAAACAAGGATGTGGGGGTCAAGAATGGTTAGGAAATCAATGTCTTCATGTGGTGCAGCACATATGGAGAAAGTTGGGTAATTTTTTGGGTTAAAAGATTGACCCCTGATGTGTGAGGGTAGGAGCTCATCGTATGGCCGATGGACATCATAAAATATATGGGGAGAGGTGGTGCTTCCTAGTTCAGGGCATGGTGGCTTTGGTTTTGTATTAATATTAGTTCCCATCAATGGGCGAGATACAAAGAATATGTGACATGTATATGGATGAGGTGGGCATAACCATGCTCATAACGATGTCAAAAGAATAGTGCAATCAAGGATCTTAATTGTGAGATTTGATCATATACAGTTGTAATTACATGCCGGTTTCCTCAATGAGAGGCTCAATACAATAGTGATATGAAGAACTGATACATCAGACCCATGGCATTCTCATGGAATGTTATATCTCCATAAATGTTGATCTGCTGGATATGGAAGTGTACATAACTGTAAGGACTTACTGACAGAGAGTCGGAGTCTTTGTGGTACAATATGCCACATCAATCATGGATCTATACAGAATCACTGCTCTGGGGATTCTGAACACTGTCTCCAATGCAACCCAAAAATCACAAGGGACATAAACCTCTCTGGGTCCCTTAATGGACTCACCAATATGATAGATTCAGGTGACACCGGGGTCTTCAACCAAATACTGTACAGACCAATACCTTGTACAAATATCAATTGTGCAATGATGTGGGTGAAGTCTATCATGTGAGACACAACCATCTCGAGAGGCACAAAGGGATCCTCTCAAGTGGTCCAAGTAACTCATCAATGAGGTTAATGAAACAAGGATACAGGGACCTCTAGGTCTATCCTCTAGAATAGATGCATTGTCATCAACAAAGGGAAACCTGCAACTTACCAAGGAAATGGTGTTTCCTTGACCAAAAGCGTGAGGGATATGACCAAAGGTGTGAGAAAATATGGGGACTGACACACTCAATGGGGGAACAGGGGCATGGAATCACGGGGAACTCAAAATTCCTTTTTTTAGAGTATGATGGTAGGGATGACCTGGCAAAAAAATGAAATTGAATCAAGGAAGGGAGATCATAGCTGTTATATTGGAAACATATCTGCGAATGGGAAATACTTGGGGGAGGTAGACACTTTTGGTATTCATGGGTTCCAAGGAATACTCATTGTAGAATACCCTAAAAAAAGGGGACCCAAAGGGGGAATGCTGCTAAACTGTAATGCATGGGGTGGCATTAAAAGACACCGTTGTGGCACGATCTTGTGGATTTTGAGTGAGCCTGAGAAAGTAAATGCTCGATAGTGATTTCAATTTTAGATTTTATGAAAGCATGAAGAAGACTCCAATGGGATCTCTTTTTCGTTGATAGTCTCATGTGCCCAAAAAGGATAAAAGTTTACATAGGATAGCTCGCCCATCCTTTAGGGGATGGAAAACTTCTTTACCGTTGGTATTCCAATCAGGCCGGAAAAGGTTAAGCCTATACAAAATGGATAGTCATTTAGATATGTGTACGAGCATGAATGAAACCAAGAATGCTTAGCGAACTTTTATTGATGAGAAGGCTAGAAAATAACTTAAAAAGAACCCATGGTGATATTTTTTCATAAATTTTGGTCCCAATTTCCGAGAAAGCATAAAAGGATTCATAGGGAAACGTTCTTGGCTTGAATGTGTCAAGGTGGTCCTTTTCATGTTATAGTCTATATAGTGTACAAAAGGAGATAAACAAGACTGTGTAGATGCCCTTTCCTATACTTTAATGAGTGGGAAAGGAAAAAAGGGTGCTCGACAATCTTTTCATTCATTTAGGAGTCAAAAAATAGATTAACGGAAACTTTGTTATGGTCAACAAATCCAGGGAGCACTAGTGGTGCCCCCTAGCGAGATGATAGAGGATGGTCTATTAAAATTCCATATGCTAGGCTAGATTATCAGCATTTAATTTCAATTTCATAAAAAAAGCATATAGACAGGATCACTGAAAGAAACAGTATCACAAGAACAACACAGATTTACCCTGGGAAAACCCTAAAGGGAAAAACCCAGCAAAAGCTTCCTCAATATAGATTCCCCAAAAAGATAAAAGGTAAAACCCAAAAGACCGGTCCTCCTTCTTCTCCAGCTAGAGCTCTTTCTCTCTCTCTCTCATGCACTACACAAGTGAGTGTGTGTGTCTCAAATGAGAAGAGCCACACCTCTATTTATATTCTTCTGTTCACTTAATATTAGACTCAGTTGTGTAGGCTCAAGTAATCCTAATTCAGTTATGTAGGCTCGAGTAACCACAACTAGGGTACTAATGACCTGACTTACAACTGAGGGGAATTCCTCATGAATTTTGGTAATTCTCCTGATAGGAACATCGAGGACCACAAAATATATTTAGAATATTCTTTGAAGTTACAATAATTCAACACTCCCCCTTAACGAGAAGGGTATTCTACAACAACATCAACAACAACAACAATAGGAGAGAGAGAGCATCATCAACATCATCATCAGGGTAATACATCTATAAATCATTGGAAGATTTTCATCATCTTTAACATATAGTCTTCATTTTCAATCTTCAGCAGCAGCAACACTTTGACTACTTGATTTATCAACAACATCTTCATCAGTTCTTTGACCTTTTGATCAGCAATGTCATCATCATCACTTTGACCTTTCGATCAACAACATCATCAGCAGCACTTTGACCTTTCAATCAGCAACATCATCATCAACACTTTGACCTTTCAATCAGCAAAATCATCATCAGCACTTTGACCTTTCGATCAGCAACATCATCATCATCATATTCTGAACTTTCGATCAGCAACAACATCATCATCACACTCTGATTTTTCGATCAATAACTTTATCATCATCACACTCTAATCTTTTGATCAGTAACATCATCATCATCATCACATTTTGATCTTTTTATCGGTAACATCATCATCATCACATTCTGATCTTTTGATCAGTAACATCATCATTAGCAGCAACAACCTGCAATCCACAGTACGAAGATGAAAGTCTTCGGATCACTTTTGGACTTAAATCCTAGGGATGATGCAATCCCACCACATTCTCGACAACCGAATTTACCGTATTCAATTATGGGATAATCACTCCTTATCACTTTAGGACTAAGTCCAAGGATAATGCAATCCTAGCACGTTCTCGAGTACCGAAGTCACCAGATCCATTCTGGACAAAAGTTCAAGGATGATACAATCCTACCATGTTCTCAAGTACCGAAGTCACTGGATCCGTTCTAAACAAAAGTTCAAGGATGATACAATCCTACCACATTCTCAAGTATCGATGTCACCGGATCCATTCTAAACAAAATTTCAAGGATGATACAATCTACCACGTTCTCGAGTACCGAAGTCACCGGATCCATTCTAAACAAAAGTTCAAGGATGATACAATCCTACCACGTTCTTGAGTATCGAAGTCACCAGATCCATTCTGAACAAAAGTTCAAGGATGATAAAATCCTACCACGTTCTTGAGTACCGAAGTCACTAGATCTGTTCTGAACCGAAGTTCAAGTATGATACAATCCCACCACATTCTCGAGGACCGAAGTCACCAGATCCATTCTAAACCAATTTTCAGGGATGATACAATCCCACCACATTCTCAAGGACCAAAGTCACTGAATATGTTATGGATAGATGTCATGGGATGATACAATTCCTCTTCATTCTTGAGTACCGAAGTCATTGGATCACTTTAGGACAAGTGTCCAGGGATGATGCAATCCCACTGCAACATCATTGCTCCCCCTCTCGAGGAAGGTCTTTCCGAAAAACACCAAGCTTGTCTCAAAAGTATTCAAAATTTATCCAGGACAGAGGTTTCATCAACACATCAACAACATTTTCATCAGTACTCACATACTAGAGCTTTATGGATCCCTTCTGCATCATATCTCGAATGTAGAAATATCGGATTTCTATGTGCTTTGATCTAGTGTGGAACATTGGATTCTCTGTCATCTTTATACAACTTTGGTTATCACATAGAATCATGGTAGTATCCAATTCCAGATTGAATAAACTTGACATCAGCTTCTAAAGCCATATGGATTCACAACTAGCATAGCAAGCTGCTATATATTCTGCTTCAGCCGTGCTAAGAGCAACACTAGACTATTTCCTTCTAAGCCATGAAATCATAGCAGATCCTAGACTATAACTTCCACCTGATGTGATTTTCCTGTCTGATACACTTCCAGCCCAATCTACATCCGTATAGCCATACATTCTATACTCATGGCTTCCATCATAGTATATACCAAAGTCTATAGTCCCTTTCAGATATCTCATCAGATGTTTTGCAGCTATTAAGTGAACATGTCTAGGTTGAACTAGGTACTAACTCAAGGTGTTCATAACAAAACAAATGTATGGTCTTGTATTTGTTAGATAATCAATGACCCAATAATCTGTCTATATTGAGTCACATCCACTAACTCTAATGATTCACCAGCTAACAACTTCAGGTTGGAATCCATGGATGTGGCCATGGCTTTGCATTCCAACATATCGAATCTTTTCAATATCTCTACTACATACTTTCCCTGGTTGAGAAAGATTCCTTTTGAAATTTTCCATACTTCTATACCTGGAAAATAATGCATTAACCCAAGGTCTTTCATCTCAAATTCTTCAGCGTGTTTCTTCTTGCTTTCCACAATCTATTTTTCATTCCTTGTCAGAAATAAATCATCCACATATAGTAATAGTATGACAAGTTTGTCTTCTATAACCTTGAACTAAAGGTCAGGATCGGATTTACTCTTGGGAAATCCCATGCTCGTCAATAAACTATCTATCCTTCCATACCAAGCTGTGGGAGCTTGCTTCAGGCCATACAGGGCCTTCTTAAACTTGCATACATGAGTCTTTCTATCTTCAACTTCAAATCCTTATGGTTTTTCTATGTATACTTCTTCGTCAATCACACCATTCAGGAAGGTTGTCTTCACATCCATCTGGTGTAAGTCCCACTTCATCATGGATTCAAGTTCCATGATAGTTCTAATTGAAGTATACCATGATACTGGAGCAAATGTCTCTTCATATCTTTCTGAGAGAAACCTCTGGCTACAAATCTTGTTTTATACTTTTCGATACTTCTGTTAGCTGCATGTTTTGTCTTGTAGATCCATTTAGGGGATACTATACTCTTTCCTTCTGGTTTGGGAACTATATCCCATACATCATTCTTCATTATTGACTAGTATTATTCAGTCATTGCTTATACCCATTCTTTCTTATGTATCGCTTCTTCGTAGTTTGTAGGTTCTTGATCCACCAAATCACACATCAAAGCCACATAGCTGGAAAATGTATTGGGCTTCTTTCTTATCCTTGTGGAGCCTTCAAGAGCTCCATATCTTTCTGCTTCCTGTATAATTTATTTTTGCTTCTGTGACATATTCATTGTAGGAGGTTCTTGTGGTTCTATCATATCATGCTCTTTAGGTACTTCATCTTCAGGGAGGGATGTATTCTCAATATTTCTGGAGGGTACATCTTCCTCATATACTTCTTCATGTTGACATTTTATGGATCTCTTGAGAACTGATTCTTCATCAAATGTTACATCTCTACTGATTTCCATGTGATGGAATCCAATAATGTAAATTCTGAATGTTTTGGACACTTCACAGTATCCAACAAATATTCCCTTCTTTCTGGAAGGGTCCAACTTGGCTCTTTTCTCTTTTGGTATATGAACATATACAGGACAACCAAATATATTGAGATGACTTACCTCAGGCTTCTTTCCCATGAACATCTCTTCTAGAGTCTTGAATCCAAGAGCACTATGATATATTCTATTATGTACGTAAACAACAGTTCTTGCTACTTCTTCCATAGATGCATTGGAAGATCTTGATCATAAATCATTGTCTTCACTGCCTCCATGATGGTTTTGTTCTTTCTTTCTGCAACACCATTCTGTTGAGTATTGTAGGGAGTGGTTAGTTCCCTCTTGATTCTGGCATCTTTATATAAGGATTCAAAATATTTTGATTTATACTCTCCGCCATTGTCTGATCGGAGTGTCTTGATTCTCTTGTCTGAAAGATTCTCTATTAAGGCTTTGAATTCCTTGAATTTCTCAAACACTTCGCTCTTTCCTTTCAAGAAGTAGATCCTTGTCTTTCTTGAATACTCATCAATAAAGGTAATATAATATTCAAAACCACTTAAATATGTGGAGGACATTGGACCACAAAGATCTGAATGAATCAATTCTAGCGTACCTTTTGTTTTTGTTTCTCTCTTTGGAAATGGATTCTTGGTGTTCTTTCCTTTAGCACATCCTTTGAAAATGCCTTCATGTTTGATCTTCATGTCTGGTAATCCCGTCACTACCTTTTTCACATGTGGTAGTGCTTTGTAATTTATGTGAGCAAGCCTTCTATGCCATAGTTCACTAGGATCAGTGGACTCATGAACAAGGGTTATTTTTTAATGTCCCTTGATTTTATACAAGCCTCCTCCTTCTTCACCAATGATAACTGCATCTTCAATATTATTTCCTTTGGGCCTTATGAGTACTTGGCCATCTATGAATGCAACTCTGAATCATTTCTTATCTAAAGTTCAGATTGAAAGTAAATTCTTCTTCATACCTGGTACATATAGTACTTCTTTCATCTTCAGGGGATTTTCTAAATCAAGCTTGAAGCTTGCTTCCCCAATTCCTTTAATTAGATATTGATAGTCAACTCCTATAGGTAATTTTTTAGGAGAATTATTTTCTTCAAGTCTTTAAAGAGTCTTATTTTGTTCTGTCATGTTCTTTGAAGCACCACTATCAATAAGCCAAGAATCTTCTCGAGGTGTTATAGATTCGAAGAGTGCTGAGAATAATACAGACTCTTCTATGTCTTCTTCTCTTGCTTGCTTGCTTGGAGGTCTTTCCTCTTCTTCTTCTTTTTCCTCATCTTCAGCTAGATGACCATGATGTCTTTTGTTGTTGTTGATCTTCTTCTTGTATTCTTGTCTCTTCATAGGACAATATCTGGAAATGTGTTCTATATTATCACAATGAAAACATTGAAAGCCAGAGTAGTCCCTATCGAGGAGACTTTCTCTTCTCTTGTGGAACTTCCTAGGAGGTTGATACTCCCTCTTGTTTCCCTTCTTGATGTTGGGTTTACTTCTTCTTATTTTGGTATGAGTGGATAGGGTTTGATCATCCTCCTTTAGTAGGGCTTCTCTATCTTCCACTCTTGTCTCCTCTTGAATGCAGTCTTCCCATACAACATCAAACTCCATGCTTTCCTTCCTGACACACATCATCTGGATAAATGATTCCCAGGGTCTAGTCAGACCATTGAGAGCAGTCATAACCATCTCATATTCATCAAGTTTGTCTCCAATGGCTTCTAGTAGTTCTTTGATCTAAGAAACCCTTGTGAAGTAGTCACGGATGGATTCTCCATGACTCATCTTGGTGCTCTTCAATTGAGATCTTAGATTCATATTTCTATTGATGTTTCTACCCTCATACATTCTGGATAGGGAATCATACATTTATTTTGGGGTCTTCTCTGATGACACTTGAGGGATCAAGTGATCCTTTATAGAGTCAGCAATAATCCCTTGTGCCCTAATCATATCCTTCTTGTGCTTCTCCTTAGCTTCCGCTTCTTCAGGTTTTGCAACTTATTCTTTGATATACTTATCAAGATCATTCTGTTGGAGAATGAGACCAATCATGTATTTCCATGCTCAAAAATTCTCTATGCCTTGGGGCCATCTTGCCAGAAATACACAAAAAAATGAAATTCTGCGGAATGAGAAACTGAACTTACCAAGAGATGCACTTGACTGAGACGAGTTGACTGGTGTTCTTGGTTTCTGGAGATCTCAAGTCTTCACCTTCCAAATCAGACTTGCGAGATTTAGCTTCTACAACTTCTAGATGTTTTCTGGTTCTGCAGTTTTCTAGTGCAGTAGTCAAACTAGAGTTTGAATTTTCCAAAGACTCACTCACCCAAAAACCTCAATTCTAGGCTCAATAGATGCACTCTGAGAGGGCGCAACTTTATATGCAAGCAGTTTTTCAAAAATCAAATTTTTTTGGAAACCCTAATTTCTTCGAGAGAGAGAGAGGGCTTTTTCACCTTGGGAAAGCTGTCCTATTAAGGCTAGATCTGATACCATGTTAAAATTCCATCTGCTAGGCTAGATTATCAGTATTTAATTTCAATTTAATAACAAAATCATATAGACAGGATCACTGAAAGAAACAGTATCAAAAGAACAACATGGATTTATCCTGGGAAAACCCTAAAGGCAAAAACCCAACAAAAGCTTCCTTGATATAGATGCCACAAAAGATAAAGGGTAAAACCCAAAAGACTGATCCTCCTTCTTCTCCATCTATAGATCTTTCTCTCTCTCTCTCATGTGCTACACAAGTGAGTGTGTGTGTCTCAAATGAGGAGCACCACACCTCTAATTATATTTTTCCGTTCACTTAATATTAGACTTAGTTATTTAGGCTCGAGTAACCACAACTGGGGTACTAATGACCCGAATTACAACGGAGGGGACTTCCTCATGAATTTTGGTAATTCTCCTGGTACGAACATCGGGGTACAAAGTAATACAAGTAATTCTACCGATAGGAACATTGGGGACGACAAAATATACTTAGAATATTCTTCGACATGGTAAAAGGTGGTCATCTGTGCAATATAGATGGAGCAGGTGGCTATTGAACATACCAATACATACAAAGGGGGATTCATGTGATAGCACTCAAATCATGGTGACTTCTAAGTAATGTCCCAAAAAATCATAGTGAGAGTATGAGACAAGGGTCTTGTCAAAAGAACGAGGATGAAAAACCAAAACTTGAGGTGGGACCGGCGTCTCAAGTGGACTCCAGATGAATCTGACTAGTAGCTAGTGATGTTTCCCCTAGTGCAATGGTGTACAGTGAAAAATAGACCAAATGGATGCCTATTGGTACAGAGCTAGCTCGATGTACAATGTGCAATTTGCGTGGTGTTACACAAATCGACGTGACTCTCGAAAATGGTCCGAAGAATCAGTAGGGAGGGAGGAAGTCTACAAAGTAATTTCTTGACCCGGGAGCTTCTTGCACAATGGTAGTAGCTTCCTATTCTTGTATAGGATGATCCATACGTGACCATGGAAAACCAAGGAGATACTTAGAGGCCTTGACCTCTAGGACAGTTCTAGGGACTTGATGGTATGCTAGCATGGTGGTAGCTAGATCACACATGTGACATACTATGTGCATGTGCAGATGTGGGACCACACCTTCCAGTGGGCTACTAGCGGCACAAGGGCAATGATCATATCAACCTTCTCACATGTAAATGATGCAATGGAGCTCTACAATGGACTCATTGTGACTAGATGTGGAACTATTACTGGAGGAGGTCACTGACTCATGGAAAAAATGATGCAAAACACAAGAAAAAACTATGCTATAAGTGACTCATGGTGGTTATATCAGTCATAGAATCTATTGAGGTAGAGCCTATTGCAAGGCTTCTTCAAGAGGTGACCGTTTGAGTCAACAAAGAGGTATGCCCCATTTACGAGACGAAGCTCGTTGGAAAGGTGGGGTGACAGAATGTGGTCTTTTATGGGAAGGACCGATTCCACACTATGGTTTAAAGGGAATGGGATAAACCCGAAGGTGGTATTATAGATCTCTTCGTCATCGCGTAAGTGGTGCCGGGATAGATCATGTGGATCTTCCATGATCGATGAGATGGAAGGGAAAATGGTGCTAGCGATCATGTAAATGGTATTGGTTGTGGTTTTGGTGGCCTTGCCCCCAGTATTTGTTGGAGGAAGAGGGGCAGTCCTGGAAATAGGAGGAGTCTTTGATGGACCCGTAGATAGGTGCAACATCATCTCAATTGGCTGGACAAGAGTCCACACATCCTAGGGCCTCAGAGGTAGGGTAGGTTTTTCAAGATACCACATAGGAACTCCCAGTGTGAAATCATGTAAATTGTGGGTTGCCAAGACATACTTACTCACAATCCCAGATGGTAGGAAAAGGAAAAGGAAAAGGATCATGTTTTGCGGTAATGAACCCCAATTTTTCCCTTGTAACTGAGGTTGAGGTTGCATCTGTGGATGGGGTTGCGAATGGAGCTGTGGCTACAGATGGAGCTATGGCTGTAGATGGTGATGCGGCTGTGGTTGGTGTTGTGGCTGCGGTTGAAGCTGCGGCTGTGGATGGAGCTGCGGCTGCGGATGGAGCTACGGCTATGGATGGTGCTGCGGCTATGGTTGGTGCTACAGCTGCGGTTGGATTTTAGGTGCAGCAATGCTATATGAGAGCATCCACAAATCCATAGTCTCACTTGGTGCAGGTGGGGAAGTTAAGAATAGGAAAGAATATGTCATGGTCTGATCGATGAACAACCTAGGACCTGCATCCAATTATGATGGATTGGTTGCGTTGTAGAAGGAAGTATCCACAGTGGGGATGACATTGGCTGGCACAGTCGGCCCCTATGAATCATGGTAAGTTCGTTGATCCACCATCACAATATTCTTGTCATGAGGGAACATAATAAGGCAGAAAGCAGTGTATTCCACAACTCGCATGGTGTACATGTAACTCCGTCCGAAGAGAAGGTTATATTCCAACTGCAAGTTGACCACCTCTATGTCAATCAACACCATTTTATCGACTAATGATATGGCGACGTGTGGAAGGATTCCTTGCACTTTTGTGGGGTTTCCATCATAAGTGCGCAATGTCGTGGTCGACGGTTGGAGGATGTGAGAACTGAGTTTCTTCCAAACCAATGTTGACATGACACAAGTGGATGCCTCCTCGTCAATAATACATCAATGCATGACCAAATTTTCTATTGATATCAAAATCTGGAAGGTGATAGTTGATGAAATCTTGGACTCTCCGTTGTCCAAATTGAACGTAACCAATTTGGATTCGAAGGGATCTACAGAACCGAGTGCGGCTAACAATGCTTTCCACTGAGGTGGGCATGTTTTCAACACTTCTAGAGTAGACATGGCCATAGGTGACTGGGACAAGTCATCAATGATGCTATAGTTCACCATGGCTCTAGTAGTGGCATTGTTGGCAATTTTCTGCATGGGGGGTCATGGTCCTCGCATCGTCCCATCAAAGGGAGGTGTAGGCAGATGGAGAGGAATGTTGGTGTTGTTGGACATGGATGTCACTGATGGGTCATTGGTTTTGGTAGTGGACCCATATTGGCTCCTCCTATTCTATCGGTTGACCTCATTAGTTGTCATGTCTTACAGGTGATGAACCCCTGTCTCTATCGGCAAGGTCACAATAGGGGTTGCGGGGGTAGGTGGGGGAATCGGTGTAGTTGCTACCAACCCTTGGAGTGGTAATAGGTTCTATGTTATATTTTTATCAATTTGACAATATCATCTTAGGATCTTATCTGAGAGAATAACATGCACAACAATTAATCACAATAGACAATAGACACAAAGATTTATCCTCGGGGAAACCATAAAGGAAAAACCACACAACTTCCTTAGAGATAGAATGAGCATAGATGGCAGCAGTAAAACCCAAAGACAGAGAGATGATCTCCAACAAATGTTATCTCTCTCACTTGAGTGTGTTTCTTCTTTCTCACCTATGCACTATAGCTGGGTGAGTGTGTGTCTCAAATAGAGAGGCTCACTCTCTATTTATATTCTTTCATTCACTTTTTATTTGACTCAGTTATGTAGGCTCAAGTAATCCTAGCTTAGTTATGTAGGCTCTCGAGTAACCACAACTAGGGTACTAATGACCCGACATACAACGGAGGGGACTGCCTAAAGACTTTTAGTAATTATCCCGATAGGAACATCAGGGTACAAGAAAATACAAGTGATTCTACCGATAGGAGCATCAAGGATCAATGAAATACAATAAATACAAGTGAATACATTCCCAAGTTACAAATACATCAACACTCCCTCTTAACTAAGAAGCTATTCTCTTGACACAATTCATCAACACAAGTCTTCTTCTCTGAATCATCATCAAAGCTGGATTGTCACAAGTATTAATCTTTCACATTGATCTAGGAACAAATAATCAATCTCATTAAGAAATAATCAACAAATAACTCAGAAATGGTGTTAATCGGAACCAGAATGGTTTCCTCTCTGTATATTAAATAAACAATGAATAGTTACAATAAAAATTTCAAGCAATTACTTGATTCAATGAGGAATTCGAATACCTAAGGAGGTCATTCGAATTTAGGGAATGATTCTAGCTTAACTGACTATACGCCATTGGTTCACACTTAGTTAACCACTTGAACAAAACCCTAATTGACTCACCAAACCCTAACTGAAGTTGGAGTGCAATAAATGACTGAATCTCAACTGAAAGAGATCAAACACATGTCATAGCAAGCCAACCATCAAGTGCTAGTGCTTCAATGACTTCAATGAACCCCGATGAGGTTAACTGAAGCTGAACTGATCATCAGAAGTTGGTGGAGGTGCCCCTGTTGACTCCAAATCATTAAATAATAATAAATAGTCATTAAATAATATATTTAATCAGAGGAGGTGCCTTAACTGACTGGTTGAACTGATTGTAACCACCAGTTAGCAATTAGGTGCATTAATATCACTCAGATCACCCCCAGAGTGCTCCAATTAGCCTCCTTGACTGTAGGAGAAGGCTAAGTTAGCCCTCTTAACTGTAGGTAGGTGTGGGTGTGACTGGATGATGTCAATTAATGTCAATTATACTTAGGATAGTGGTTTAACTAGGCCAATTTGACCAAAAAGTGTTTGTATGGTGGTAAATGTCTCCAACAACAAGATCAAAAGATGGATCATCACTAGATCAAAAGCTAGATCATCACTGGATCATCATCAAAGCTAGATCATCACTGGATCATTATCAAAGCTGGATCATTGCTGGATCATCATCAATGATGGATCATCACTAGATCATTATCAAAGCTAGATCATCACTGGATCATCATCAAGTATGGATCATCACTGGATAATAACTGGATCATCATCATCACTGCTTCCGCTATCTCAATCAAATGGTGATATCTCTTCATTCTACTCATCACATGAAGTCCTACAGATATAGCCCTTTTTCATGATGGTTGTAGGCCTAGCCTCCATGTAGGTATTCCTCTACAGAGCCATTCCTTTTTTCATATTGGATGTAGGACTCTATAGAGCCAGTCCTTTTTCACACTGGATGTACCTCCAAAGTGAAAGTCCTTTTTCATACTGGATGTGGGTCTCTACACAGCCAGTCCTTTTTCATACTAGATGTGGGTCTCTACAGAGCTAGTCCTTTTTCATACTGGATGTAAGCAACTACAGAGCCAACCCTCTTTCATGCTAGATGTACTTCCACAAAGCCAGTTTCAAACTGGATGTGGGTCTCTACAAAGAGAGCCAACCTTTTTTCATGCTGGATGTACTTCCATAGAGCCTGTCCTTTTTCAAATTAGATGTGGGTCTCTACAGAGCTAGTCCTTTTTCATACTGGATGTAGGCCACTATATATCCAACCCTTTTTCATGCTGGATGTACTTCCACAGAGACAATACTTTCTCATACTGGATGTGGGTCTCTATAAATCCAGTCATTTTTCATACTAGATGTAGGCCACTACAAAGCCAACCATTTTTCATACTAGATGTACTTCCACAGAGCTAGTCCTTTTTCATACTAGATGTGGGTCTCTATAGATCCATTCCTTTTTCATACTGGATGTAGGCCACTACAGAGCCAACCCTTTTTCATGCTGGATGTACTTCCATAGAGCCAGTCCTTTTTCATACTAGATTTGGGTCTCTACAGAGCCATTCCTTTTCCATCCTGGATGTAGGCCACTACACTCATATATGACCATGGGAGGCCCCGCCTACCACCATGTCAAAATGGCACAGAACTTACATCTGACCATGGGAGGAACCAATCCTACGACCATGTCAGAAGGGCACATCACTTACATATGACCATGGGTGGCCCCTCCTACCACCATGTCAGAAGGGCACAACACTTACATCTGACCATGGGAGGCTTTGCCTACCACCATATCAGAAGGGATCACAAACTCATCACTTCCTCTTGGAAGGAACCTCTATATGGAGAACACCAAGCTTCTCCAGAAAGTACTCAAACTTCACTCTGGCTAATGGCTTAGTCAACACATCAACTATCTGTTCATTCATCACAACATACTGGAGTTTCACTGCTCCCCTCTGCACCATATCCCTAATATAGTGGTACTTGATCTCGATATGCTTCGAATTCTCATGGAACACTGGGTTCTTTGACAACTTCACACAACTCTGGTTGTCGCAATATATATAAGTAGCCGCCTAACAAGAGATCAAACAAATAAAATAGTAGCTTCCTCATCCATACTAACTCACAACTAGCCGAACAAGCTGCAAAATACTCTACTTCAGCTATACTCAATGCCACACGGGATTTCTTCCTGCTAAACCAAGAGATCACACCTAATCCCATACTGAAGCAACACCCATAAGTGCTCTTCCTATCAATGGTGCTTCCTGCCCAATATGAATCCACATAACCCTCTAGGTTAATATTCTAATTCACCTCATACTTGAGCCCATAATCAACTGTACCCTTTAGGTACCTCAAAATATGATTTTCAACAATCAAGTGAACATGTCTAAGATCTATCAGGTACTGGCTCAATGTGTTCATGGCAAAGCAAATATCTGGTCTTGTGTTCATTAGGTACATCAAGGACCCAATCATCTGACGATACATCGTATCATCAACCGAATCTAATGAAGCATCACTCAATAGCTTCAGGTTTGATGCCATAGGTGTGGTCATGGCCTTGCATTCCATCATCCCGAACCTTTTCAGGATCTCTACTGTCGAGCACCCTAAATGCAGATAAATTATTATCAACACACAGAGCATACGAGATTTATTGTCAACCCGGGAAAGTATTTTATTTCAAAGGATAGATGCGCAATTTATGCTTAAACACCAGATCATTGTAATTAAACACTTTACCCTTTAACAACCATGTTCATCCCTCAGAACTTATGTAATCCCACCAATCTTCTAAACACTACAAATTCAATTTCTTCCTACCATGTACCAAAAAGAAATGAAATTAGATTCAAATGACAATTGCAGACAGAAAGAAAATCCTATTCATATCCAAGAATAAATTCTTTGCCTACTCAATCTAACCACTCTTGAAATCCATAAACATAAACGGAATGTAATCTAGAAATTCAATTGCAGCAAATCAAGTTCAGCTACTCTAAAGAATTGAATTGCAGAAATGAAAGTTAACAATTGTAACAGTAAAATAATTGCAGGGATTCGTGGGATGACAATCTGAAACCATGAGATGAACAAAGTTGTGCACAGCTATTGAATGAATTGCATAAAGGAAGCTTCCTATTCAGTCGACTGTTAATCTATAGCAATTATCAATTTCAGGAAAATATAATACTGCAAATTCACACAGGCTACTGCTGCACACACAAGCAATATAATCAGCAAAACATCACACGATAATAAATTCAGAGATCCTACTTTAACTCAGCAATATCTGCGGAAGGCGGGCCCAGCCTTCACACAGAGACGTTGGATGAACAATGTACAGCTCCCTTAAATCAGCGATAACTCTTTGTATTAAAAGAAAGAATGAATACATATTACTTCCACTGTCAATACAAGAATGAATTATCTATTTTCCAACCCCCTGGGTCGAGGCAGCCTCTCATTTTTATACATAAGGGCCATAACAGCCGATCCTATTACAAAGGGAAGCCATGAAGATCTCTGATCTTCAGGCGCCCTGAATAACACGGGTTATTACAAAATGTGGCGTGGTGCAAATATAGAAAATGAGAAAGAGCTGTAAGCTGGCCCAGAAGTGGCAATCTTTCCAGATTGCCATGATATTCGAACAGCTATACTAAAGATCCCCCAATCGTAGCACATTTTGTTACAGCTACTTTTTACGGCCCTGTCTGGAGGGTTACATAGGAACCACGTGCCTTAGTTGATGATTGAAGGATTGAGGGTCTTCTTGAATCACGAACGCCCCTTGTTTCAAGACTTGTTCAGCTCCACTTTCCTGCAGTGAACTCATCTTGCGCTATCTTCATAAATCACAACGTATTAGCACAATTTCGAGAGATAAACAACCTTAATTGTCACAATCATAAGCATTAATAGGATAAAACAATAATTAGTCTTACCTTGGAAATTTAGGGCATAGAGTGAGGAAAACAGGTCTGATTAGCATGCAGTGTAAAACAAGGGAAGAAAAGGTGATTAAGGATGGTTAAAAAGGGACCAATTGTGGACTCAACATCTCCCCCCAACTACCCTGTTGCATGTCCTCATGCAACAACCTGCATCATTTGGAATCTGAATCCTACGTTGAACTCTGTTCATGGAGGGAGGAAAAATTGTAGGGGAACTCGGGTTCTTCATCTGTCTTCAGGAAGCCTCGATGAATAACCCAATACTGCAAACATCTCTGCTCCTCTACCCTAGTCAAGGAGAAATCCATGTTATATGGTTTTGCTGGCCACCAAATAAGAGGAAATTTAAACTTTAAACCCAGCCAGTTAACTCCACATTCCTTTATACTCCCTACATAACCCTTGACTCTAGAGAGTGCATGTTTAAAAATTTTAAAGCAGTAGGGGTCCCTGTTTCTAAGTGCAGAGGAGCAAACCTGCCATCTGTGCTTGCTACCCTCTAATGCAACCTACTGCTGCCTGGAAATGGATTTGGTACAAGTGGAGATTACCTCTTCCTACAAGTTCATGATATGTTGTGCCTCGGAAGAGCTAGAAAGAAAACCCTTATATCGAGCCACAAGAATGCCAAGATTTTGGGGCTCACTTCGAATCCATAAATTAGTACGGGCTTCATTGTGGGAAAAGGTCTGAAAAGACCTTTCCCACTGAACATGATTGTTCACAAAAGAGGAAAAGGCTCGTAGCTGAACGTCACCTGCAAATGGAACAGGATTTGAGTGGCGATCCAAAGGGCACGCCATCTCGTGCAGGTATAATTCACACAGCAAGTTCTGCTCCTCAAAATTACTCCCAAAGAATGTCTCCAAAATTTTTTCTGAGGTTGTAATTTCGAATGACCTCCCCTCCTGTACAGCCTTTAATTTAAACCAGACAAACTGCTCAAAGAGAAATACTAGATAAGAGGAAGAGGGCTTCCTAGTGCCTATGAGTTCTCAGGATAGGGCATACATCTGATCTTTCTCCTTCTGCATGGATGAAAAATTTTTCAATTTCCTCATCTCGTTCTGTAGTTTCTCTACCTAAACTCTGTGGGCCATACATTCTTCAGCCCCCTGCTCTTCCAATGCTCTAATAATTCTTCGATGCTCACTTAAAGAAATCATCTTTTTCTGGGTTTCTTCCACTTGACTTTTCCACTTAATCACTTCCATCCTCAGGGCTGAGACTTCTGCTGTGAGATTTAAAATATCCTTTTTATAATTCCCTTCCTGCTCTGAATCCAAATCAATAAAATTTCTGAGAGGGAGAAGTATTGGTTCTTGTGGGATAGTGTGCTCTCCCTGGTCAATCTGCATTTCTGAATTTAATTCTTGTGTTGTTGGTTCTTGTGTGGCAGCAACATCCCCTGGATTATCTTCCACAGTTGTATTCAAGGCTTGTTGAGACACTGGTTCTTGTGTAACAGTGTCTTCTCCCTAGTCATCCTGCATTTCTGAATTCAATTCCTGTGTTGTTGGTTCTTGTGTGACTGCAACATCCCTCGGATTACCTTCCACAGCTGTATTCAAGGCTTGTTGAGACACTGGTTCTTGTGTGGCAGTGTCTTCTCCCTGGTCAACCTGCATTTCTGAATCTGATTCTTGTGTTGCTGGTTCTTGTGTGACAGCAACACCTTTTAAACTCTCCTCAGCATCCACCTCCATTGCTTTTAGGGACACTGGTTCTTGTGTAACAGTGTCTTCCTCCTGCATTTCTGGATTCAATTCTTGTGTTCCTGGTTCTTGTGTGGCAACAACATCTTTCAAACTCTCCTCAGCATCCACCTCCATTGCTTTTAGGGACACTGGGTCTTGTGTAACAGTGTCTTCCTCCTGCATTTCTGGATTCAATTCTTGTGTTGCTGGTTCTTGTGTGGTAGCAACATCTTTCAAACTCTCCTCAGCATCCACCTCCATTTCTTTTAGGGACACTGGTTCTTGTGTGACAGTGTCTTCTCCCTGGTCATCCTGCATTTCTGGATTCAATTCTTGTGTTGCTGGTTCTTGTGTAACAGCAACATCCCCTGGGTTCTCTTCAGTAGTTACATTCATCACTTTTGGAGACACTGGTTCTTGTGTAACAGTGTCTTCTTTGTTCTCCTGCCTCTGAGACTGGATATCTTCCCCATCGTACAACTCTTCCTCAAGGAGCTCAGTGTCACCTAAGGCTATTGTCTGTTCATCCTCACTCCACTGTGTATCGGTTATGATATCCACCCCTGGGTCACCTTCTAATTGAAATTCAGGACTCCCTGCTGCAATTCCCAAGGATGTTGGTTCTTGTGTTACAACATCTTGGATTACCTCTTCATCCTGAATTAGTTCTGTATCATGGGAACATTCTGGAGTCACAATGCAAAGCTCTTCATTAGGTTCCAGAGTGTCCTCCATCCCAGATTCTTCTCTCCCTTCCTTGGCCGACTGGACAAGTAACTCCTGGTTTGCTGGTTCCTGTGTTAAAGTCCCCTATTCAGGTTCATCAATGTCTTGCCCTTGTGGCTCAGCTTCTATCATCTTTATATCGTGGGAGAATTTTGAGTTCACAGTACAATTCTTATCTCCATCATCATTCCTGATTTCATCCCTTTTTTCCTCTGTCACAGGATTGGTAGCAGCTCCAGCAAGGATGGTCAAAGATGTTGGTTCTTGTGTGACAGCATCTTCTTTTTCTGCAGGTTCTTCCATTGTGGACATGGGCTATGGTGTTGTGCTAAATATGATCTCATGGCCTTTCTTTTTGAAAATTTCCCCACAGGTGCGGCAGATCACTTGCTCGTCCTCCTTACCAGGCTCGGTAGAGTTTGATTCCTCCAACTATTCTGCAGCTTCCACCAATGTATACATTTTCTTCTCACCTTGTTTCCTGCAGGTTTCCTTCCATGTCTCCACTTCCTTTCGAAGTACTTGGACTTCCTCCTTTAACAATGTGTTCTCTTCCAAAAGTCCTTCAATGCTGGGTTATTCCTCAACTGACCTTTGTGGAGCATCCATTGGCCTTGGTACAAGGATTGGGAACTCAACCTATGCCTCCAGGGTTTCCCACCTCTTTCTAGCTGCCTCTGCTCCTGCATTTGATTTATTTCTTTTTATTCTTATTGGTGGGGTTATGCTAGGTTCATTAATTGGTCTCTTTCTTTTCTTTTGTGATGTTTTCTTTGTAGGAGCTGGCATATCAGAATTCACTGCTGAGATCAAAGGAATGTTTCCTTGCTCCTCAGGCCGTTCCTCCTCAATTAGGGTTCCTCCTCCCCACTCAGGTGAGGATTCAATAGTGACTGGTTCAATATGTTCCTCAATTGCTTTGGCTCTGCCATCTTCAGGTTCAATTGTTGCAGCATTCAATGCTGCTCCAATTTCGCCTTCTGATGGCAGAGCTACCCTTTTGTCTGTGTTTTTCCCAAGGTTTTTATCAACAACCTCCCCCGATGGTCCTGCTTGTGTCCCCTGTTGCTCTTCTTCGGGTGCAATGTCATCCCCCCCCAACTATATGGGAGGGACTCCGATCCTCCCAATGTGGTTGAAGATGTGCCTGCTCTACTGGGACACCTAACAAAGGAGCAGGTTCCTGAGTGCGAGCTGTGTGCGCAGCAATGAATTGATCCCAGGTTATATTGTGTTGGGAGAGGGTTCTTGAAATGATTAATTTTATAAGACCATGGTGGGTTAGGGAAACATGTTGATGCTTAGCACCTTGGACATACGCCGCCATATGATGCAGGGCATGAAGCAGATAATATGGGATGTTCAATAAAATGCCATGGCGGAGATGAGAAAGCAATGGTAGATCAAAATTATAAACAGTTTGGTACCTACCTTCATAGGTGATGTACTTCTTAAGAAACACAACAACCTAATCCCATGGCCGCGGCAGCGAGTGCAGTGCAATTCCTCTTCTTGCTGATTGAACTTGCTCCCCTTCTCGTAAAAATTCTTCCCGTGCAATTGTCGTGGAAACTCGTCGTCCAAACCATGCCTTTCCCTCCCATGGGATAGCAGTAACCTCAGATATAACGATCTCATAGAATTCTATCCGCAACCCCCATACCTCGGAGTGAGTGTCTCGGAGGTTCAAAGCAAAATGCAAAGCTGCTTCCCGGTTAAATCCGTCAAGTCACTCAAAATATTCAATCCATCCAGCAGCTTGAAAAATGGCAAAAACCTCAGGATTGGTCTTGCGTTCTTGTGTATTCAAAGGTTCATGACGAGCTGGAAGCCCCATAGTTCAGGCTGCAGAGTTACAGAGTCCGAAAATGGAGATTGCAGAGCAGAGGATGCACAGAGCGCTGAGCAGAGATGTTGAGAAAAAGATGGCGAATTTGGAAAGTTCAATATTGAGGGAGGTTCGAAATTGTTATGCCAAATTGGGGAAGGTGGCGGTGATGAGTTTTTACGTCGCACGAGGGAATGGATTAATTAATCCATAATGATAATACGTATAAAGACACGACTGATATTATTAAATCGAATCAACACTTAATCACGTGAAAATCAAAGCCATACCTCGTGTGACTGTGCGTCGGATAGCCGACGGAAAATAATGGAATGTGTGATTGCTGACGCTGCAAAGCCAAGCTTGTGCACAGGCATTAAGTTGATCATAATGACACGGATAACGCCATAATGCCTTCTGCCAATGAAACAAAAACCATCGCGTCACCGGGGTCGGAATGGTGCTAAGTTGGCCGGCACGAGTAGGATAAATCAGGGCCATAGCTAGTAGTGGAAGCAATTTTCTTTCGTTAATTCAGGAGTTACTACTGCAGATTGCAAGAAAACAGTCTTCTACTGCTGGAAATGTCCACCAAATAGAGCGGAATTGCAGTTGCCGAGAATGAGATTACGGCCAACTAAAAATATGTTGCAGCCGCCCAAGGTGGTTCACGGTGTCGGGAAAAGATTGGCGGAAACAGGAACAATCACGGCTACGGAAGAAAACGTTTGACGGTCCTCGGAAAATATGTCAAAGCCACTGGCAAATATGTTGTAGCCGCCGAAAAATGTGGTTCACGGCTACCGGAAAAAGGATTTTCTGGTCATCAGGAAAGGGTCACGGCTGCCGGAAAATATGTTGTAGCCACCGGAAAATGTGGTTCACGGCTGCCGAAAAAGGATTTTCTGGTCATCGGGAAAGGGTCACAGCTGCCGAAAAATATGTTGCAGCCACCGGCAAATGTGGTTCATGGCTGCCGGAAAATTATGTTCAGCCGCTGGGAAATTATGTTCAGCCGCCGGGAAATTTTATTTTGGGGGAAAAAGAAAAATGCGACGCAAGGAAGCAGAGGAAGACGATGCTGGTTCGACAGGCCCAATCTGGTTATTTGCCTGGTACTCCCCTGCAAAACTTTTATTGAAAAATAACAACAATCGAAACAATCAAATGCAAAAGGAAAATAAAGAATTATACGCTACAGTAGGAAAAAAAATTATTTATGTACAGTGATTCAAAGTGTGATTTACAGTTCAAGGGTTGGCAGAGGCAGAGAGAAGCTCCTGCCCTGGTGTCAGCTGATACTCTGGATCGGCGGCGATTTGCGAAATGAATGCATCTTTTGAAATAGGCTTGCGATACAGTCGCAGTCTGTAGCCATTAGCAAGTAATGGTAGGCGATTGTCATCAATGGTCACCAGATAGACAGTGCTGTTGTCAAAGACCCTGTCAACCAAATATGGACCTAGCCACCTTGTATGAAATTTGCCTTTAAAATCCTTTTTGAATCTGGAGTCATAGAGTAGCGCCCAGTCTCCTTCGCTGAAGACTTTCTTTTTAATAAATCGGTCATGCCAATTAGATCTTTGTTGCTGAAGTAACAAAGTCTGGTCCACTGCAGCCAACCGCTTCTTGTCTAATTCATTTAATTGATTCAATCTTCGCTTCCGGGCTTCTGTTACATCCAGATTCATTTCGGTGGCTATCCTCAGGGTTTTAATCTCAAACTCAATTGGAAATATGGCACTCTTTCCATACACTAAATCATATGGGGAGAAACCTATGGTGTCGCACCAAGTCGTGCGATATGCCCACAGTGCTTCCGGAAGCCTGTCATCCCAATCCTTTCGATGGCTGTTAACTGTTTTAGTAAGGATGTTTTCAATAACCTTATTGGTACTTTCCACCTGACCATTAGCTTGGGGGTGGTAAGGTGAAGACACCCTGTGCTGCACATGATATTTTTGAAGCAGGGATTCAAATTGGTGTGACATGAATTGCGGCCCCCCATCGGTAACTACTTCTTTTGGTACCCCGAAACGGGTAAAGATTTCACTGTACAGAAAATCAATCACTTCCTGGTCATTAGCCTTGGCCAAAGCTATAGCCTCCACCCACTTGGTCATATAATCAGTACAAACCAGGATGTAGACCTTCTGTCTGGAAGGAGGACTAATAGGGCCAACGAAATCCAGTGCCCATCTATCAAATGGTTCAGCTACAAGTTGAGACTGTAGGGGCATCTGATCTATTTTATTCGGTTGGCCCATCCTTTGACAACTGTCACAGGACTGGACATACCTTTTAGCATCCCTGAACAGAGTCGGCCAGTAGTAGCCCATCTGCAGTGCTTTATGCCCTGTTCTTTTATCTACAAAGTGCCCTCCACAAGGCCCCTCATGACAGGCTTTTAATATAGGAAAGATCTCATCTTCTCTTACACATCTCCTGATCTCAAGATCAGGCCCTGTGTAAAAGAGATGACCATTTACCCAACAAAACCTGGCACTTCGCTGGATAATTTTTCTTTTTTCTCGTTTTGACATATATGGCGGGAGCTTTCCTGCAACCAAATAGTTAGCGACATTTGCATACCATGGAGAATGAGCTAAAAGTGCGAATAGATGTTCATCTGGGAAAGAATCCTCAATAGGCAAACTGTCATCACTGTTAGTAAATCGGGATAAAAAGTCAGCAACAACATTTTCTTTCCCAGGTTTATCTATAATGGTGATATCAAATTCTTGCAACAACAAAAGCCATCTGGTTACTCTGGCATTGGTAACAGGTTTATTCATTAAATATTTAATTGCAGAGTGGTCAGTGTGCACAAATGTAGGATACCCAGTGATATAATTTCAGAATTTATTGATAGAGTAAACAATAGCTAGGAACTCTTTTTCAGTAACAGTATAATTAAGCTTAGCAAGGGCTAGGTTTTTACTAACATAGTAGATGGCATAAAGCACTTGGCCATCCTACTGTCCTAATACTGCTCCAATGGCAGTGTCAGAGGCGTCTGAAGAAATATGGAAGGGCAGGGTCCAATTAGGTCCCCTTAGGATGGGGGTTGTGGATAGCTTCTCTTTAATCACATCAAATGATGTCTGGCATGCTGTATTCCACACAAACTGTGCATCCTTTGTTAACAGAGAGAACAAGGGGGAGGCCAGTTTGGAGAAATTTTCTATAAACCTTCGATAATATCCAGCATGTTCCAGAAAGCTTCTTAACTCTTTCTGAGTTGAAGGGGTAGGTATATTCTTTATCACTTTGATTTTTGAAGGGTCTACCTGAATTCCATTGGCAGAGATGAAATGCCTTAATACCACCCCCTCACTCATCATCATATGGCACTTTTCAGTGCTTAACGAGAGCTGAGTCTGTTCACAGCGAATTAAAACCTTCTTTAAATTCTCCAGTGCTTCGTCAAAGTCCCTGCCATAGGGAGTAAAATCATCCATGAAGATTTCCATATCATTGACTAATTCAGAGAATATGCCAATCACAGCTCTTTGTAACGTTGCTGGTGCGTTACATAATCCAAAGGGAAGCACTCTGTAGGAAAACGTTCCCCAGGGTGTTAGGATATTTAGACACTTAGGAGTTAGTTAAGATCAACTTGTGTAATATATCCGTTAGGTAAAAGTGTGTTTCTTTAGTATGCATTAGTATGC